>CASHTH010000317.1:0-45357 GCA_030341885.1 Geodia barretti
ACCCGGCAGCGGCGCGAGTTCAACGATTTTGGTGCAGATTAACAGGGAATTGCTTTCGCGATGGTGGGGAAATTGAGACCAAAGAATAATTCAGGCAACCTGAGTTTGCCGAAGGACTCCAAGTGTTTAAGGCGGGAAGTACCCGCGAAAGAAACGATCTGGCAAGTGTGGATTCAGGATTCTTCGCTTTGCTCAGTATGACGGTCCTGGTGCTGACGGACTTTGGAGCATTGGCCGGAGATTCTGCAACTTTACCGATAAAGGTGCTACAACCCCAATTTCCCGGGGTTCATAATATTAGAGGGATCCAGGACTTCTTTTATCTGTCGCATCACGTCGTGCCCTACTCCCATTTCGCGGGCCAGCAGATGGTTCAGCTTCATGCCCACGCCGTGGCAATACTCCATCACCCCGCCCATGTCCTGGGACAGGGTAAGAACTTCCTCCACCGCCTCGGCAAGGTTCTTTCGGATATCCTCTTCATTGCCCGAAGTGTCTTCCGGAACCACCATCATGGAGAAGAGCTCCGGTCTGCTCCAGATGGCGTACTCGACGATTCTTACCCCACGGGCCGCCAGTATTTCCTCGCAGCGGCGGCGGTAATCCAGGACCTGTGAAATGGGCAGAGCCATGTGAAGGTAATCGAAGCTGCGGCCCCACTGGCGATTCCACCGCTCCTCTCTTGGCCGGTCAAGAGCGTTGCGCTTGTACCGGTAACCGGAGTCGTGCCGGCCCTCCCAGTAATCCAGGGTATCCTCGGGTCCGATGTCTCTTCCCCCAAACTGGTTACAGATCTCCATCGCCCGCCTGTGCCGCGCCTCCACACCTTCCCGGTAGCCTTCAAAACAAAGGAACATCCGGATTTCCCCGTCTTCCTCCGTAAGGTCCAGAAGGGTCGGGTGGAGTTCCAAGGCCTTCATCTCGGCGGCCGCGTCGAACCCTTGGTCAAAGCTGTCGAAGCCGGCGGTGGCAAACACCTGCGCCTCAGGCTGGCGGTATACACGAATCGTTGCCCGGGTAATAATCCCGAAGGTTCCTTCGCCGCCGATGAAGAGGTGGTTGAAGTTGGGGCCGGAGGAGTACTTGGGAACCGAGCGGGTGTCCAGTATTCGACCATCGGGCAGCACCACTTGCAGGGAAACAACCTGTTGCCCCATGGGGCCAAAGGCACTGGCGCGGTAGCCGACACCGTTGGTAGAAATGGTGCCAGCGACGGTGGCAATGGGAACGCTGTAAGGGTCGTGCCCGATCATCAAATTATGCTCGGCCAGCGCATCCGCCAGATCCTGCAATACAACCCCGGGCCCTACCGAGGCAGTCATATCCCTTGGGCTGATTTCCTCGATGCGGTTCAGACGCTTCACGTCGACAACTATGCCGCCCTTGACCGGTAGCACGCCGCCCATGACGCCAGTGCCGCCGCCGTAGGGTACCAGGGGGATGCCTTCGCGAGTGGCCAGGGCCGCGATCTGGGATACCTCGTCAACGGAACCGGGACGAACCACCACTTCCGCCAACTGCTCAAAGGCATAGCCGGCACGATAAGCACGGAAGGGGGTCAGGGCATCGGCAGAATAACGGTCCAGATCGTAGTCGGCGGTAAGGACATTGTCCTCGCCAACGATGTTGGACAGGACTTCAACGATAGAAGTTTCAATCATATATTCGGTGGTACTCGCACAATTTGAAGAGGGCGTTGGGCGTACAGAACTCAGGTCAATGAGAACGTGAGTCCTGCCATATTATGTCAAAGCCGGTTCCAAAGGGCAACCGGGACGCGGCCTCCAAGCCTGCCCCGGAGGGTAATCAGGAACTGACGAAGAAGTGAACTCGAATTGCGACTTTATGCCTGACCACTGCCTGGATTTCTTTCAGTATCCGTAACCAAGGAGCAGATTGAATACAAAGAAACGCCGTGTGCAACGCTGATGTATCTGGATATTGGCAAGACATTTATGTTTATGCCTCTAAATGACCCAATCATAAGGATATCTTGTTATTTATTTATACAAAATTCATTGACACGTAACACTTTAGAAAATATTATCTTTGCGACAATCGAATATAGGGCAGTGTATCAGGTGGTACCGATACGAAGGAGGGGTGATATGGCTGCTAATACTGAGGATATGGGCACGGCTTCGGGCGGAGGGATTTTCGGGCAGTTCTTAAGCAAGTATACGGAAGAGTTTTATCTCCTGTTCCGTGTGATTTTCGCCATACTGGTGTTTCTGCACGGGATACAGAAGGCGTTCCTGCTATGGGGCTTCCCTGCGGGGGCCAATCCTAATGGGCTCGGAGCTTTGGTGGATGTAGCAGGCTGGGTGGAGATAATTGCAGCCCTGTTCATCGCTTTCGGATTTCTGACCCGATTGGGCGCCGGCGCGTTGTGCGTTACCATGATCGTCGCCTACTTCGGTGTACACGCAGCGTTGAGTCCCATCTGGCCGTGGCCTCACCTCTACCCCAATCCACCGGACGGCGGCAACGCCTTCGTGGCTCACGGCGGCGAGGTTACCATCCTCTGGTTCATTATTGCGGGCATAATCGGGGTAATGGGCAGCCGCGGCAAGTACGCCTTGGACAGGATGATTTTCAAGAAGGAAGTGCTATAGGCAAGCCACCGGACTTTCGGTTAACCGCTAAGGGGACCGGCTCTTGAACCGGTCCCCTAGCTTTTGGGTCCGATTGTTAGAAAATCCCCGGTCAGCCCTGAAGTTGGTACTTCCACGAAGTCCCCTGGGCAGAGTCCTCCAGCGTTACCCCTTGGGCCGCCAATTCGTCACGTATTCGATCAGCCAAGGGCAAACTGACGCGCTTGCCGGAGTTCGGTACGAGTGCTGACCAGCAAATCGATGAAAGGCTTCGCCGCCAACTCGTCGCTGCCCACAGACCGCTCTTCAAACGTTAATCCCAGGATGCCTCCCAATTCTCTGAGCGTTGCCTGGGCAGCTGCCACGGCATGGCCTGAGTCCATCTCCCGGTTAATGTCCCGGGCCAGGTCAAACAAGGCAGCGATCGCCTGAGGGGTATTCAGGTCATCGTCCATAGCCCCCATGAATCGTGCCCGATATGCATCGACATCCAGCGCTTCGTTGTCTTGTATACCATCCTCGCCAGCATCAACGGGACGCAGGGCGTGGTGGAAGCGATCCAAGCTGCGCTCCATCGCGGCCGAGCCCTCGTCACTGTATTGCAACGGGCTGCGATAATGGGAACTGAGGAAATAGATACGCAAGGCGTCGGGGCTACACCGATCCAGGGCTTCTTCAACCGAAACCAGGTTGCCCAGCGACTTGCTCATTTTGTCTTCACCTAACTGCAGCAAACCGTTGTGGACCCAGTGGTGGGCGAAGGGAGTTATGCCAGTGTGGGCCTCGCTCTGGGCTATTTTCGTTTTCATGATGGGGGAAAATCAGGTCTTGGCCGCCACCGTGGATGTCCAGCGGGTAGTCCAGGTAACGCAGGGACATGGCAGTGCATTCGATATGCCAGCCGGGGCGTCCCGGTCCCCAGGGACTGTCCCAGAAGGGTTCACCGGGCTTGGCTCCCTTCCAGAGCACGAAGTCCATAGGGTGCTCTTTGTCTTCGTCCACCTGGATACGGGCCCCGGCTATCATTCCCTCCAGAGTTCGATGGCTGAGCTTGCCGTAGTCGTCCTTCCTGTTGACCCGGAAATAGACGTCGCCGGCGGCGGGGTAAGCAAAACCCTTGTCCACCAGGCTCTGAATGGTGTCCAGGATGGGTTCGATTTCCTGGGTCGCCCGGGGGTAAACGTCGGCGCGGAGGATGTTCAGGGCATCCGTTGTGCGGAAGAAGTCCTCGATATACTGGGCAGTCAACTCCTCCTCGCTGATGCCCGCTTCCTGGGCCCGCAGAATGATCTTGTCGTCAACGTCGGTGAAGTTCTGGATGTGCTTGACCTGGTAGCCCTGGTACGCCAGGTAGCGGCGGAGGGTGTCAAAGACTACGTAGCTGAGGGCGTGCCCAACGTGAGTGGACGAGTAAGGGGTCACACCACAAACATACATTTTTACGGTTTTGCCGTCGGCGGGAGCAAATTCCCTATCCTCGCCGACCAGCGTATTGTAGAGACGCATAACTTCGCCGTAATTCTCCCCTCGCCCAACTCCACGAAGGAGAAGGGAAACTTATTGGCACCATCCCAAAGAAGCGAGGGGTGAAGGTTACTGTTCTGGTCGAAATATAGTGGCTATCGCCACTGCGGCGATACCTTCTTCCCGTCCGACAAACCCAAGGTAATCAGTAGTCGTGACTTTGATGCTCAACCGCTCTACAGATATGGAAAGTGCGGCGGCAGTCTTTACCTTCATATCCAGAATATAAGAGCCTAACCTGGGCCTTTGAGCCAACATTGTAGCATCTACGTTAGCTATGCGCCAATGGTGAGCCGCCAACTGCTCGCCCACCTGGGAAAGCAGCAACAGGCTTGAAATGTCCTTGTACTGATCCTCCGAGGAGGGGAAATGCCGGCCTTTGTCGCCCAGGTTAGCCGCGCCCAACAAAGCATCCATGATAGCGTGAATCAGGACGTCACCGTCGCTATGGCCCACCAATCCCATATCGTGGGCAACCTCCACCCCGCCAAGGACTAGGCGGCGGTCGGGCCCCAGGGCGTGGGAGTCAAAGCCAATGCCGGTGCGGAAGTCGGGTATCAAAACTATCCTGCCTCACCCCTGTCTCGCTTTACCTTTTGGGGAGCTAAATGCAGCCATGAATGGACCGAATGACCAGGCCAAAGCAATCCTGTATATCCCCTCCATCCTTGCTAAACCAACCGACGTCCCCGGAGCATCGCTTCCATTACAGCCATGTCCTCGGGGGTGGTCACTTTGAGGTTCTCGTAGGAGCCGAGGAACATTGTTACCTGATGGCCCAACGCCTCGACCATCATGGCATCGTCGGTGGCGTTGCCGCTAAATTGGTGGTGGGCCTGGCAAAGGAGTTCATAGGAGAAGATTTGGGGAGTTTGGGCGGCCCAAAGGGTTTCCCGGGGCGGGGTGTCCGTTATTAGACCGTCGGGCGAGACCACCTTGATGGTGTCCTTGACCGGCACCCCCGCGATGGCGGCACCGCCCGCAGAGGCAATGACTGAGTCCAAGCCCCGTTTCAACAGGGTTGCGTCCATGCCCGGGCGGGCGCCGTCGTGGACCATTACCCAGTCGCAGGGCTGCAACCAGTCGAAGCCAGCCTTTACCGAGTCCTGGCGGCGGGCCCCGCCGGCGCACACCTGGGAGACTTTTCGGTATCCCCGTTGCTTGACCAGAGACTCGCCGACTTCAACCGAGTGTTCGGCCAGCACCAATACTATCTCAGAGACAGGAGGGAAATCTTCAAAACGGTCCAGGGTGTGGGTGATCAGGGGGCGGCCAAGCAGGGCAGCAAAGGTTTTGTCCACCCCATCCATGCGAGTGCTACTGCCAGCGGCAACCACCACAACCCCTATTTTCAATTCAGTAGTCAACCTGCCAGTCCGCCAATTCCTGACCTAAAACAGAGGGCGCGGAACCGCGCAGAGTCGATCCGCCGCTCCACGTTCCCGCGCCTCTGTTGTCATCCGATGTTAACGCTTAGTTGTTCTTTGACTGGGCAAAAATGATGCGACCGGCCGCAGTCTGCAGCACCCGGGTTACGGTAACGTCGTGGAAGGCGTTGATGTAACGCTTGCCACCCTCGACCACTACCATGGTGCCATCGTCCAGGTAGGCCACCCCCTGGCCCAGTTCCTTGCCCTCCTGGACAATATTGACGCGCATTTCCTCGCCAGGCAGCACAATGGACTTGAGGGCGTTGGCCAGTTCGTTGACGTTAAGCACTTGCACACCCTGAAATTCCGCCACCCTATTGAGGTTATAGTCGGTGGTCAGGATCGGGCACTTCATGGTGCGGGCCATCTGCACCAGCATGGAGTCAACCTCGTCACCATTGGTAATGCCCACGTCCAGGATGTCCAGGGTGATGCTGTCGTCCCGGCGTAGTCGGCCCAGCACTTCCAGCCCACGACGACCGCGGTTGCGGCGCAAAGGATCGCTGGAGTCGGCAATGTGACGCAGTTCGTCAAGAATGAAGCGGGGAACTACCAGGGTTCCTTCAAGGAATCCGGTACCGGTCAGGTCGGCGATCCGGCCGTCGATGATTACGCTGGTGTCCACCAGTATCTTGCCGTTACGGCCTTCATGGGCAACACCGTTGGTGTGGTTGGTGTTCTCCAAAGCGGGGAATACAGCCTGAACGTCTCTGCCACGGACACCACCGAGGACAAGGCCCATCAAGCCCAGGGACACGCTCACCACTATAGGAATGCCCCAGGCCATCCAGCCATTGATGTTATAGAACGGGATAGAGATTAAAGCCGCGAATACGAGGCCCACCAGCGCACCAAAGCAGGCGGACAAGAGCGTGGAACCAGGAATGGAGTTAATGTGATTGACAGCCTTTCGCCAGGGCCGCAGCAGCAAATAAGGGGTGACAATTGCACCCAGTGGAAGCCCAACTATCGCGAGAACGATGCCCCAGGGAATAATCTGCTTGCTATCGGAAGGGAAATCCGGCACGTAGGGCCCCAGGCGCCAACCCAGAACTCCGAAGCCTCCGGCTCCCATAATTCGTAAGGTCCATACATCGAACACGAGAAGCTACTCCTTCCCCCTCGTTCACCGGCGCGATTAGTTCCTGTTCATTATCGAGTCCAATGTATTTGGTAGCCTTCCCCCAACCTCCCCGCAACGCCACGACCACTACCCTCATCAGGACCACTGCGACGGCCAACAAAAGGCAAATTAAGAAATGAATAATGTGGTGGCAACCTTTCCTGCCCTGAATCGGCGAAAAGCAAATACGATTGAGAAAACCGGCAGTACTGTTGCCTTGCCCCTAGCCAAAAACTACATTTAGGCAAGCTGAGCATAACATAAAGAGAGGGGTTCCGGAAGTTTTCGCTGCTTTTTGGCTGAATTCACCGCAACGGAGTCCCGGCTTCGAAAAAGAGAGCGGCGAAGTCATGACAACTCCGCCGCCTGCTGGTGATTCCTGGCCCGAGTAAGTGATTGGCTGTTCTTCAGTGGGAATGGGCGTAGATTTCAGCCGATACGCTGGTGCTGGGGGTCGCCACGGCGACCGAACCGTAAAGGGGTCAACGCCGCTTCCACTGGTCCACCAGGTATTGGCCCTGATCATCGTCAACCCCCCAAATCTGGAAGTGGACTTTGATGTCGTCGTAAACGGAAACGGTGCCCTCGTCCGCTATTGGGGCCCGGTCGGGGTCGCGGTAGGCTTCCACGCTAACATCCATCCAGTTAACTGGAATTTCCTCGGAACCGGCAATGCGTTCCACCATGTTTACGGCGCATGCGGTTATGCCGGAAAGGAAGAGTTCGCCGGCGCCCACCTCCTCGCCGCCGGAACCGTCGGCCACAAAGTGGTGACTGCGCGCGTTGCAGATGGCGCGACCCGGGGTGCCGGTGCTATAGCTTCTTACCCGATAGGCCAAGGCTAGTTCTGCCATAATCTTCGACCTCCTTTCCGAAAACTCCTTGCTGTGGATGGCTTATATTACTTTTAACTGCATCAAATGCGCAACCGCCGACTTGACTCGACTCAGCCGCTCATAAACTCCCACCGTAGAAGCCGGTTATGGCTTCGGTACCAATGCCGAATGCACGTCTTCCACGGCCCCGGTTCCGGGTCCCTCATGGCAGGCAGGTGTCTGAATTTCCTGCCCACCGTAGAAAGCATTGCTGTGGTATATTTACCAACCAAGCCCAAAGCACTTAATACAAGACGCTTACAAGAAGAAATTCGCGTGTATGGAGGACAGGATATGAAACTGGTCACCTACAACACCGGCACCGGACCTCGTTGCGGAGTATTGCAGGATGATTCTGTAATCGACGTAACGGTCCTGCTCAATGCCCCTCAGCCATTAAGGGACGTGCAGGCGCTGCTCGAGACAGGAGACGATGCCATAGCGAGAGTGCAGGCTGCCCTGCAGGGCGGCAATTCGTCGGCACCGGTCTTTGCTCTGGAAGATGTGCAAATCCAGTCTCCGATTCTGCGGCCACCCACCATCCGCGACTTTATGATTTTTGAGGAACACGCCACCCAGCAGGGAACCAGGGAGCGGGAAGAGGCCTGGTACCGCATGCCCATCTTTTACTTCTCAAACCCTCTTTGCGTTTACGGCCCGGAAGATATCGTTCCCCACCCTTCGGCTTCGGATATGCTGGATTACGAACTGGAAATAGGCTGCGTGATTGGCAAGGAAGGCACTAACGTGGCAGAGGCCGACGCGCTGGACTTTATCGCTGGTTTCCTCATTTTTAACGACTGGAGCGCCCGCGACTTGCAGCGGGACGAGAGCGCCGTGGGACTGGGGCCGGCCAAGGGTAAGGACGGAGCTTCCTCGCTGGGGCCCTGCCTGGTAACAACGGACGAACTGGCTCCCCACATCCGCGACGGGCGCCTCCACGTCAAGTGTTCCGCCCGAGTCAACGGCGTGCCCTGGGTGGAAGACAGTGACGGCGGGCTGTCCTACCACACCTGGGGCGCCATGGTGGAACGAGCATCCAAGGACAGCCGAATTGCCGTCGGCGACGTTCTTGGGTGTGGCACCGTCGGAGGCGGGTCTATCGGCGAGGCAATTCGCAAGGGGTATGAAGCCCGGTTCCTCCAACCCGGCGATGTTGTGGAGCACGAGGTTGAAGGTATTGGCATCCTTCGCAATACTGTAGGGCCGAAAGTCGGGGAGGACCCCAACTACCGCTTCCAGGTGGGAATTGAAGTAGACATGCCGGTATCAGGGAGTGCCCGGGGTTATGTGTACGAATTGAAGCTATAGCGGTTAAAGCCCCTTCGCGCAGGAACAGGAAACTTAATTGCCGCGTTGCACCGGATGAAGGAGGAAATATGCCAAACAAGAAGGGAACCGGTCTGTTGATGGTGTGGGCCGACGTGCCCGCCGAAAAAGAGGATGATTTCAACGCCTGGTACAACGAAGAACACATACCCGAACTGCTGGCCATTCCGGGGATCCTTAACGCTGCCCGATATGAAGCCGTCAAGAGTGGCCCCAAGCACCTGGCCTGCTACGAACTGGAGAGTCCCGCGGTGGTTGAGTCCGACGCCTTCAAAAACCGCCCACCCCGCTCCGACTGGGCTAACCGGGCCTCAGGGCCAGCCATTGCGACCACTCTGATCAGCAACGTTTACCAGATGATCCATCCGAACGAGTTGACTTCGGCAATCGCCGGCGGCGACATGGCTCCTGCCCTGCAAATCGGCCGGATGGACGTGGGTCCGGAGAATGAGGACGAGTGGAATAACTGGTACAGCGGTATTTATGTACCCAACTACGAAAAGGTGCCCGGCGTTATCAGGGGCCGCCGGTACAAGTCGGTCCGGGGCACTCCCATGTACGCCACGGTATACGAATTCGAGCACGAAAGGGTTTCCGAGAGTGCGGAATGGGAAGCGCAGCGCGATATTGATCCGTCCACCGCTCGAATCCGGCCCATGATGACCCACGCAGACGGTTCGCCGGGTGTGTGGACGAAAACGTTTCAGATATAGTTCCAGCAAAAAAGGATTAAAGGTTCAGGCCAAAGTGTTGAACACGCCTGCATCCGACAGTTGGTTCAGATGAAATTTAGTGCCAGACACATCTGAGGTTTTAAGGGTCTCAGGCTACGGGGCCTGTTGACCCAACGAATCTGGTAAACTTGGCTAGTTAAAAGTTTGGTCTGTCAGCCAACCGCGGGGCAGGTATCCGAATGGGCGCCGCGGCCAACTTGCAGGAGGCCGTGTTTGGCCCACGCACATGAGCCCAACAGCCACGACCATAACCACCGGTCCGCCGACCGAAAAAGCCTGACGATAGCGTTGGCCATGACCGGCGGTTTCCTGCTTATTGAGATCGCCGGTGGGCTGCTGTCCAACAGTCTTGCCCTGCTTGCGGACGCGGCCCACATGGTCACGGATGTCTCCGCAATTGGTCTCGCCTCTTGGCCTTTTGGGTAGCCGGCCGGCCGGCCACCTTTACCCGTACGTTCGGCTTTCACCGGGCCGAGGTGCTGGCGGCCCTGGCCAATGCGGCTAGCCTGTGGGCCATTACCATCTGGATCGGGTTTGAGGCTTATGACCGGCTCACCAATCCCCAGGAAATTCAAGGCGGGCTGGTGCTGGTCGTCGGCGCAGCCGGGCTGGTGGTTAACCTGATAGTAGCCTGGGTGCTCTTGCACTCTTCGGGACATAGCTTGAATCTGCGGGCCGCCTTGCTGCATGTTCTAAGCGACTTGATGGGTTCTGTGGCCGTTCTGATCGGCAGCATCTTGATTTTGGCCTTCGGCTGGTACATAGCTGATGCCATTCTCAGCATCTTTATTGCCGTTCTCGTTCTGGTTAGCTCGGGACACCTTCTGTGGAAGTAGGGCGGGTACTCATGGAAGCTGCGCCGGAACATCTGGACCTGGACGTTCTTTGTCAGAGACTGGAGAACATACCGGGAGTCACATCCGTCCACGATATTCATTCATGGACAATAACCGACGGGTACTATATGCTGATCGCCCATGTAACAGCCAACTTCGATAATCAGGCAAGTCACAATCGAATTCTCACAGCCCTCCAGGATGTGGCTTACCGTGATTTTGGGATCACCCACTTGACCGTCCAATTGGAAGACTCCACTTTCGGTTGCTCCGAAAACCATCATTCAGAACATTCCCACTTACTGTCGCCGGAAGCCGGCGGCCGCTAAAGGAAGTCCTGTCTTGCCACGCCTGAAGCTTGCCTCACTCCTCATCCCTCTGTGGGTTATTATCTTGTTGCTCGGCGTTGAGGCGGATGCCGCCTTTGCTCAATCGGCGGAACAGCAGGAAGATATCACGGGCCCGGTTCGAATAGACCGAAAGGTCGTAGCGGGTGGCTATGACCTTTTCGTGGAAGCTGAGGCCTCCAACCTTTCCCTGGGGACAGCCCTGGTCAGCGTGGCCGTGCTAAACGCCGTTACGGGCGAACCCATTCCCGACGCCCGTGTAGTTATCCATACCCGCCATATCGGCAGCAGCGAAACCGGATGGGCTAGCGCGCTGCCTGTGCCGGAACGGCCCGAAATTTACCGGGCGCGCATGAAGCTGGAATATCCTGGCCCTTGGGACTTTAGGGTAGAAGTTGATGGACCACTGGGCCGTGTGGAAACCCAGGTCGGGTCAGTTACCATACCCGAACCTCGCCAGTACTGGGTGGGCTCAGCGGTCTTCGGCGGGATGTCGGTTATCCTGCTCTTTGGCGTAGCTTATGTGGTCTGGACCATCCGCCGGACCCAGAAGCGTCGGGAAGCGGCAAATGCGGTCTAGACCCCTCTCCACATCACAATGCTCCGTTTCCCTTCTCCAGGAAACGGACGCAGGCGATGACACAAGACGCCCGTACGCGAGAGCGATACAACGGGCCCAAACCAGTCTGCTTCAAGGGTTGGGTGCTGACTGCGTTGGCTGTTGCGGTACTTTGGCATCTTGTTATCGGAGCCTCCGCAGCCTATGCCCACGGCCGCGTTGCCCCAGGCGATAACCTCTGGCTGGCCTGGAATACGGCAAACCCTTTGCCTACCTTGTTCCTCTTTCTTGCTGCCTACCTTTACATGAACGGTTTGGGGAAGCGGGAGCGTCCCAGCCATCCCGTTTCGATCTGGCACAGAATTTCCTTTTTCTCCGGCTTGTTCGTCATCTTTCTAGCCCTGCAATCGCCCATCGACCCTTTGGCGGAGCACTATTTCTTTATCCACCAAATACAACATCTGCTGATCCGCATGCTGGGCCCGCTCCTGATATTGCTTGGCGCCCCTCTCACTCCGATGCTGCGGGGGCTTCCCCTTTGGGCTCTGCAGGGCGGTGTTCGCGCTGCGATTCGGCAGAAATGGGTGCGGAGTGCATACCGTCGATTTACCAACCCGGCGGTGGCGGTAGGCATATTTATGGGGGCCCTTTATATCTGGCAAGTCCCGTTCCTGCACGACACGGCAGTACGAAATGATTACGTGCACGAGGTCATGCACGTTTCCATGCTGTTTTCCGGGTTTCTTTTCTGGTGGCTGGTCATCGACCCCAAGCCCCACCGTTCCCGCCTGCACTACGGGCTACGAGTGCTTTACCTGGGTCTGATAGTGCTGCCCAATACCGTGCTTGGCGCGGGTATAGCCTTTTCCACGGGCCTGTTGTATCAGTCCTACGCCGAGGTGGAAAAACCCTTAATGCTGAGCGCCATAACCGATCAACAGTTGGGTGGCCTCTTCCTATGGGTGGTCGGAGACATGATGAGCATCGTTGCCGCTGGCATAGTTATGATAATGTGGTACCAGCGGGAACAGGAAAAGGACCGACTGGAGGCCGCCCAGAGAAGTAATCAGGCTCGCCCATAACGGAGAAGCACACTCGACCCCGATGTTCCAAACCTGATGCGAGCATTGCAATGTGTCAATGAGGTACGGTTAATTGCGGAAACAGCCAAGCACATCACGTCATACCTGGCAATGGTGGGCAAGTGGCGGCGGCAAAGGCGAGCGATTGCGCTCAATGCAAGCATCATTGCTAACCATATCCGCTAATCCGTCAGGATAAGAATGAACTGGATTGGTTCCCTGTTTTGGCTCCTGCCCAGGCGCCTTAGGGCGTCGTGGGCGCTGCTATTGGTTACGGGTTTCGGTGTGCTGGCAGCAGTGACGCTGATGTCCGTGGGCGCAATCTACACCCGTGGCCTGGCAGAGGCGGGTCTGCGACATAGTCTGGCTACGTCTGACCAGGTTATTCTCAACACCCATATCATTTCTCAGAACCGGCCGCTGGGGCCGGCCGACTATGACTCCCTCCGTACCACCCTGGAAGCCATTGTCCACGAACGTTTGGATTTCATGCTCAAGGAGATCCAACGTTATGGAAGGGCTCAACCCAATATATTGCTGGTCAATGAACCTTTTGAACCCTCTCAATTACTGGGCGCTCCCTCCGCCAGGCCCTTCTTCCTAACCGACTTTGAAAAGCACACCCGGCTGATTGACGGCCGGTGGCCCTCGCCAGTTCCCAAGGAAGACGATGGGCGCCTATCTATAGAAGTGGCAATAGGCGACATCACGAGAAGAGTAATGTTCTGGGAACTGGGTTCGGAAGCAGTAATTCTTCCCTATCGTTCCGACCTGGACCAGCAGATTCACGTGACAGTGGTCGGCATCATAGAACCCCTGGATACCACCGAGGAATACTGGATGGGGTTCCACGACTATTTCAGCCCGCAGGAAGTGGGCGAAATGGTGCTGATGCCTCTCTACCTGCCGGAAGAGCTTTTCTTCAATGGCATAGGGGCCCGTTACCCCACTCTGGTGGGTGACTTTGGCTGGTACCTGTACCTGGACACTGACGTGTTGGACGCTGACCTGGTCCAGCCAACGCGCGACGCCTTTGACGGCATGGAAACGGACATCAACAAGCGGGTTCCCAGGTCGTTGACCCTGACCAAGCTGGAAAACAGCCGGGACACGGGGTTGCTGGCCACTTACCAGCGGGCGGTGACGCGCGCCCGTGCGCCTATTTACCTGTTCATTTCCATGGTAGTGGTGGTAATTCTGTACTTCCTGGCGCTGGTTACCGGATTGCTGGCAAAGACCCGCAGCGAGGAAGCGGGTCTGCTGGGTAGCCGCGGCGCCAGCATGCTTCAGGTGGGCAGCGTAATCACCCTGGCCGAGGCTTTGCTGGTAGTGGCCGCTACCGCGGCGGGGCCTTTCCTGGCATTGCTGATATTCCGACTGGTGCTTTTCGGAACCATCGACCCCAAAGGCGGCACTGAAATCCTGGACGTGGGTCTACGGGCAGATATGTTCTTGATGAGCGCAGCGGGCGGACTAATGAGCCTGGCAGTGCTGCTGTCCGCCAACTTTAACCTGACCCGCCTGGGCTTGCTGGACTTTTTGCGGGAACGAGCCAGGCCGCCCACGATACCCTTCCTGCAACGCTACTACGTTGATGTGATGGTGGTGGCGGCCCTCGCCCTGGTGTGGTGGCAGGTGGAACAACGGGGCAGCTTTCTGGAGAGAACCCTTCGGACCGGCGAGACCCAGTTGGACCTCAGCCTGCTGGTTGCCCCTTCCCTGGCCCTGGTGACCGCTGCTTTTCTGGTCCTGCGAGTCCTGCCGGTGGCGGTTCGAGGGTTGGCTTGGGTAGCCAGGTTGCTGGCGCCGGCGTGGGCTGCATTCGCTTTCTCCCGGGTCGCCCGCGATCCCCTCCCCTACGGTTCTTTGACCGTCATCGTAATGCTGGCTGCGGCGCTGGGCGTGTTCGGAGCATCTTTCCAATCCACTCTGGGTCGCAGCCAGGAGGAACAGGCCCTGTACCGGATTGGGGGCGAACTGGTGGTGGACATTATTGCTCCCACCCCCGACACTGTGAGAAAACTCGCCTCCATTCCCGCGGTCCACTCCTTAACGCCGGTAAATCGACAGTCAGTTACTCTTCTGGACACCCGACCCGGGTCTTCGGCGGCCCTGCTGGCAATGGATCCGGTATCGCTGGTCGATGTTACCTGGTTCCGGGAAGATTTCTCGCCTTCAGGCAAAAGTTTGTCTGAAATCCTCACGCCCTTGAGGAGGGGTCAATCCCGCCTGCCGGACCTGAGCGGCAATCTGGCCTCAGGCATACCAATACCCGAGGATACGGAGAGCGTGGGCGTCTGGGTTAGCACCGAGACCTTCGCCGAAAGCGCCGTCCAACAGTCCCTCAATATGTGGCTGCGTCTCTCCGATTCGGAAGGAAGCTACACCAATCTGGATATGGGCACATTAGAGTTGACCGGAGGAGGTCTGCAACAAACGGAAGGGGGCCAGGACTGGGCTTACTTTGAGGCGCCAATGCCCGAAGAGAAGATATGGCTGGACCCGCCCTTCAGTGTCGTAGCAATTTATTTTGTTGGCCGCTCCCTCTACCGGATGCCTCCAGGCTCCATTTACCTCGACGACATAACAGCGAATCCTAAAACGCCTGATTCCGGCACGGCTACCGGGACACCTGACGGCCAAATTATCGAGGACTTCGAGGAAACGGGGAAATGGGTCGCTCTGCCCCATCACGGGGACGTCGTCGACAGTCTGAGGACCAGCGGGCGCGCCGGACGGAACGACGGACGGGGGCTCGAGTTTTCCTGGCAGGAGCCGCTATTGCAGGCACCCAGGGGTCTGATGATTCCGCCCGGGGACTTCCCCATAGCGGCCATCGGAAGTCAGAACCTGACTGGAGACCACACCTTGAGGATTGACACCGGCACCCAGCTGGTACCGGTGGTAATCAAGGACACGGTCACACACTTCCCAACCATGTTGCAGCGAAACCAGTCTTTTCTCCTGGTGTCGCTCAAGTCTTTCCAGGACTACACGGGGAGGCTGCCCCGGGGCTTGCAGAAGCCCCCCCAGGAGTACTGGTTGGCCCTGGAAGAAAACTCGGACCGCCAGCTGGCCATCCAATCAATAAGGGAATCTACATCGGTCTCCGCAAACATTCGCGACCGGGCCGGCCTGGTAGACCGGGCCGAACGGGACCCGCTGGCTGGCGGAGGCTGGAACGGCCTGACGCTGCTGGGACTGGGAGCGCTGACCATCGTAGTGACTCTGGCGCTGATTACCCATGCCCTGGTAGCTATTCGTGGCGCACGCGTGGAACTGACGGTGACCCGCGCTCTTGGCCTCTCGCGGGGCCAACTGGTCAAGCTCCTGGTTCTGGAACGGCTGGTGGTGGCGGCGGTAGGGTTGATTTCGGGCGCGGTAATTGGCTATTACCTGGGCCGCTGGACCCTGGGCTATATGGGACTTACGCCCGGTGGCCTTCCCATTGTGCCGCCGATGGTTTTGACCGTTCAAACATGGCTGATTGCACTGGTGATTGTGAATCTCGCCATAGCGGTAGTTCTGGCGATCATAGTCGCGGCGGTAACGGCGGGACGCCTGCGCCCCTCTGATATACTTCGCAACGTGAGATAGATACAAAGAAGACGGGGAAGAATGTCCTTTCTTCAACTGGCGTACACAATGGCGCGAAGGAGAATCGCCACGGCGTGGCGATTGGAACTTGTGCTGTTCCTGGGCATTCTTCTCTCGGTAGCCCTTCTCTCCAGCAGTGTAGTTTTTTCCGACCTGCTGGCCGAGGCCGCTCTGCGCCGGACCCTGCGGCAGGCCGAACCTGGAGATGTAAACTTCTGGGTTCGGATATTCCTGAACCTGGAAGAACCGGCCATAGCCAGCCAGCGAGCCTCCGTTTACCAGTCCAGCATTGAGTTCATCGACGACCGGGTTACCAGTGTCTTTGACCCTTATCTTGAGGACCATGGACGGTTGCTGGAAACCTCTACCTTTTTCTTCACCGACGACCCTCGCTTCGACGTGGAACAGGATGCGCGGCCTCGTGGTCGCATCCAATACATGACCGGTCTGTTTGAAGAAGACCGAGGCCAGTTGCTGGAAGGCCGGTGGCCTTCGGTCCCCACCGGAACCGCAGGGGAACCTATGGAGGTGGCGATAGAGAAGCTCGGGTCAGACCTGGTGGAACTTGCCTTGGGAGAGGAGCTTGCCATACACCCGGCCACGGGAGAGACGGAACGCAAGATCGTGACCATAAAGATCGTCGGCATCTTTGAACGAGTCGATCCTGAGAATGACTTCTGGCACGGGCGCGAGCACAATTTCAGCAACCACAACGGCGACTGGCCCACCGTTCCCATGTTCACTACCGAAGCAACCATCCTGCAGCGTATAGCTACCGAGTATCCTGGAATCTACTCAAATGTTACCTGGATCTACGATATGAACCGGCAGGGGTTCAGCTTCGACCAGGTTGAAGACATCCAGCGGACAATCTGGCTGATGCGCCGGGACGTCATCTCCAACCTCGACAATTCCACGGTGTCCTTGAAGCTGGACCGGCTGCTGGATGACTATTCCGAGCAGCTGGTGTTGTCCCGAATTCCCTTGTTCCTGATGGTGTTCCTGGTGGTGGGCATCCTCGCCTACTACCTGGCCCTGGTTTCGGCCCTTACCATTCGGTCCCGCAGTACCGAAATTGCCCTTTTGAAGAGCCGGGGAGCCACCACGCCACAGGTCGGTCTCATGGTCTTCGTGGAAGGGTTGCTGCTGGCAATTCCGGCAGTGGCCGTGGGTACGTTGCTGGCTGCCCCGGTGGCCGGCGTGCTGGGGAGCCTCTTTTTTGACGTTGAGGGTGACGGAATCTTGATTGCCTTGTCCACCCGTGCCTTCCTGCTGGGAACGGCCGGCGCATTGTTGTCGGTTATAGTTTTGACTATCTCCACGCTGGTGGCGGCAAGGCAGGGAATAGTGGAGTTTCGCCAGGCCGGGGCCAGGCCCGCCCAGGCTCCCCTCCTCCACCGCTATTACCTGGATTTCCTGCTGCTGGCCCTGATCGCCATTATCTGGTGGCAAATTCAAAGCCGAGATTCTTTCCTGCTGAGGCCAGTCGGACGCGGTGAGTTGGAAATCGACTTCACCCTGCTGCTGGGACCGGTCCTGGGGCTCCTTGCCCTGGGGTTGATCGTACTGCGATTCTTCCCGCTGGTCGTGGGTCTGCTGGCGCGAGTGATGGAGCCCCTGGGGCCGGTCTGGCTGGTCCAGGGATTGCGGCGCGTTGGGCGTGACCCCATTGCCCCGGGCAGCCTGGTCGTACTGCTGATGCTGGCAACTGCGCTGGGAGTAATTGGCAGCGCGTTTAGTTCCACCCTGCAGCGCAGCCAGGAAGACCGGGCCAGGTATGAGGTGGGCGCCGACCTGAGAATTCATCACAATGGCGGACGCCTGCCGATATCGTCGCTTAACCTGGAAGAGACCCACACCAGTGATGTCCCTGGCTTGGAGCTGGTCGAGGTCTCCCGACTGACGGGGAACCTGCTTACCCAGGGTTTCAGCAGCGAGAGATTCGAAATGTTGGCCGTGGACACCGAAAAATTCGACAAAATTGCTTGGTTCAGGGAGGACTTCGCTGGCGGCAAGAGCCTGGGATCCCTGATGCGCACCATAGCTCCCGAGCGCCGGATTGCCAGCGAAATACAACCTGCCGAACTTCAGGTTCCATCGTCTGTCCTGCCGACCAGCAGCGGGGGAATAGAATTGCCCTCCGATGCTACGTCGCTGGCCGTATGGGCCAACCCAGGCCAACCCGGAGCACGACTGGCCCTGGGAGCAAGAATTCGGGACGCCAACGGGTACACCTTTGATGCGTTGATCGGGGAACCCGGCGAACCCGGATGGCAGAGAGTTGCCGGCGAAATTGCTCCCCGACCGAGTCGGGGAAACCGGGAACCGACACCAGTAGAGGCTCCTTTCACTTTGGTAAACCTGCAGGTGTTCAGCCGGTTCGGCCTGAACGACCCTGGTGTGGTATTCCTGGATGAATTGAGTGCCATAACCCCTGGAGGGGAGGTGACAGTCGCCGACTTCCAGTCTCTGTCCGACTGGCAGGTGGTGGAAGACTATACCCGTCCAGGACTTTACGCCCTGGAAGCCAGCCAGGCCGTGAGCCGCAGTTCGGGGCGCCAATCAGCGGCCTATAGCTGGGCACCGGGTGGAATCAGTCTGCGGGGCCTCCGCCCCGGACCTCCCAATGCTCCTATCCCTGCCATCGTGTCACCTCAGATCCTGGAACAGGCAGATGTCGAGGTTGGCGAAGTAATACACGTGGGCACCTCCAATTTCGCCTTTCCCATTCGCCTGGTGGCGGTGGCCGACTACTTTCCGACGGTTGACCCAAGGCAACGAGCCTTCGTGATACTAGACCTGGAGACACTTAAGTTCTTTGGAGATCAGCACGGTCGCCGCCCTGGCTCCGGCCCTAACGAGGTGTGGGCCACTGCAATTGATGAGGAGGCCGCTCTGGCAATCTTGTCCGACGCGCTGGACGATCGGGGATTACTGATCGAGGACTGGCTAGTAGCATCAGACGAGATAAGCCAACGGGTTGAGCAACCTTTAGCTAACGCCAGTTGGGGAGGGCTCCTGGCCCTGATGTTCCTGGCCCTGGTGCTGGCCAGCGCATCCGGCATCGTCCTGTTTTCCTATGTTGACACCGGGGAGCGGCGCACCGAATTTGCGCTGTTGCGCACTCTGGGCTCTTCAGCAGGACAGTTGAACGGGCTGGTTTGGTTCAACCTCCTGCTCATGGTAGCCTGCGGTGTGGGACTGGGCACCTGGGCCGGCCAGCAAATTGGAACGACCCTATTACCGGTGCTGGAAGTTTCGGAAGGAGGCGTTCGGGTCACACCTCCTATGGTCCTTCAAACCAACTGGATAACGCTGGCCGTTGCCTACCTGGCCCTGGCATCAGTAGCATTGGCCAACGTGGTATGGCTGGCCTGGTTCACCGCCAGGCTGAATGTTCAACAGGTCTTGAGAGCCGGTGAAGCAGGCTAGATACCGGAACAGCCCAAAAAGGCAGGACTAAAGAATGGCAACAGAAACACAAAGGGGCCAACTTCTTCAGAATTCGGGCGCCCCAGCAACCACCGGACCGGACGGCCGTGTTACTCCCTACGTGGAATGCCGGGACCTGTTCAAAATTTTCAAGCTGGCCGACCTGGAAGTGGTTGCCCTCCGGGGAGTCGACCTGGAAATCGCCACCGGAGAGGTTACAGCCATCATCGGGGCAAGCGGCAGTGGCAAGACGACCCTGCTAAACATCCTTGCCGGATTGGAACGACCTTCCGCTGGCCAGATAAGGGTGGGTGAACGCGACCTGCTCAACATATCTGACCGAGAGCTTGTCCTTTACCGCCGCCAGGAAGTTGGGTTCGTCTGGCAGTCCACGTCCCGAAACCTGGTGCCCTATCTCAATGTCCGCGACAATATTGAGCTGCCCATGGCCATTGCCCGGCTTCCGCGCCCGCAACGCCGCCAGCGGAGCCTGGAGTTGCTGGCAGCCATGAACATGGAGGACAAGGCCCAGCGGTTTCCAGACCAGCTTTCAGGCGGTGAACAGCAGCGCGTATCCATCGGCGTGGCCCTGGCCAACCATCCGCCTCTCCTCCTGGCCGACGAACCCACCGGCGAACTGGACACCCAAATGGCAGACGAGCTTTTGGCCTGATGCGGGAGATGAACCAGACCTTTGGTGTAACGGTCATAGTGGTGACCCACTATCCTGGCGTTGCCCACCATACCAACCGGGTAGTCCACATTCGCGATGGCCGGATCAGTTCCGAGAGCTTCATGCAAACAACCTTTCGACGGGCTGATGATTTAGTGCAGCAGGAATACCTGGTAGTGGACCGGGTAGGCCGCCTGCAACTTCCACCGGACTACGTCGAACAGATGCGAAGGAACGGCTTGGCTGGCCTGGCATCGGCAGATTTCGCGGACGGACAGGTAACTATACGTCCCGCTGGCAGGCCGGACGCAGGCCCAACACCGGTTCAAGCGCAGCTCGAAACCGAGCCCCAGGTAGATTTGCTGGGCGATATAAAGGCCGAATCGCCCCCAGAGATTATGCAGGAACAGACCCAGGTACAGGAACAGGGACTTGCAAAGGAGCCTTTGCAGGACCCGTTGCAGGAACCAATTCAGGAAACGGTCCAAGAACCAGCGCAGGAACGAGCGCAGGAACCCGAGCCCGACCCCCACGCCCTGTTCCGCAGGCCATCCAGAGAAGGTGCGGACGACTAGCTGTTGAGCCAGGGGGAAAGTCCCGCTTGTCGCTGATCCCATATCCTGCCCTTAACTGGCAAGAAATATAGACGCGAAACACCAGGAACGATATGTCAATGTACCGAGCCTCTCAGGGCATTGCCCAGGCATCCAACCCAAATGCTCCGGCGCCAATTCCTGCCTCAAGCGTGATATCCGCTCGTGGACTTACCAAGGTGTTTGGGTCCGGCGACCAGGCAGTGACTGCGGTCAAAGAGATTCAGATGGACATCATGCCCGGTGAATTTCTCGCGGTAACGGGCCGCTCCGGTTCGGGGAAGACCACACTGCTAAACCTGCTGGCCGGCTTGGACCAACCCACCTCGGGGGGAGTAGTCTTTGAAGGCCGCAACCTGACCGAGTTTTCCGAGAGTCAGCTGGTGGATATGCGCCGCTCCCGCATCGGCTTCGTCTTCCAGTCTTTCGGTCTCATACCCCTGCTGTCCGCCTACGAGAACGTGGAACTGCCCCTGCACATCGGCGGCACCCGTTGGCGGGAACGCAGGCAGCGGGCGGGAGAAGCCCTGGAGCTGGTGGGACTCGGTTCCCGCACCGGACACCGGCCTTATGAACTGTCCGGCGGTGAGCAGCAGAGGGTGGCCATCGCCCGGGCCCTGGTAACCGGCCCCTCGGTGCTGTTTGCCGACGAACCCACCGGCGAGTTGGACAGCGTTACGGGCATTTCCATCGCCACCATCCTGAGAGACATCGCCCGGGAAAGAGGCGTTACGGTAGTGACCGCCACCCACGACCTGGCCCTGGCCGGCATGTGCACCCGACGCCTGGAAATGGCTGACGGCGCCTTTGTAGAAAGGTAACTGTTAGCCCTCACACCAGCCACTCTCTCTGAGGGAGAGGAACTGGCCTCTGGAGAGTACGCCGTCGTAAAGGTTAGATGGGCCTAACCGACGGAACTTGAAGAGACAACCTTAAAGGTTGCACTGGGCTACACGGCAAACCACCTGACTTGCGGTGCTACGATGGCGGCTATTCGCCTTGCTTGCCATTGGCCCTTGTGGTAAATTAACGGCAACCATACCCACCTATAAGGCAAAGGAGAATTGCATGGCATTTGTAACTCCCCGTGATGGCGAAAGCCCGGAAAGCCTGGTTAACCGGTTTCGTGCCTCGGTGCAGCATGCCGGAATTCTGCGCGAGTTGAAGGACCGGCGTTTCTTCCGCTCCAAGGCCCAGAAAGAGCGTTTGGCAGCCCAGCGCGCCGCGCGCCGCCGTCGCCGCCAGCGCCGCTAGACCGGCCCGGTGGCGTCCCTCAAGTTACATTGAAATGGCCCGTTTTGCGGGCCGTTTTGTTGTTTGGCTTACCCGTGGACTTCAGGCTTTATTAGGGGCAGTTTTATCATACTCCTTCCATTACAGGCCTATTTTCCTTCTGCAAGAACTAGCCAATAGGAGTCGTCCCTGAAAGAATTTCATGAAATGACTGAGGTCGAACTGTTAGAGGCCCACGGTGAAATAATTGATGAATTGGTCCACCGCAAAGTAGTTAGGACGCACAATAATCCCATTGGTGACTATACAGAGTGGTTAGTGTGTAACAGCCTTGGATTGCAAGTTCAGGGAAACTCTAAATCATCATTTGACGCTATCGACTCTCAGGGCATTCGGTATCAAATCAAGGGGCGACGTGAGGCTAAGAATCGAGTCCAATTCAGTACAATCAGAAATTACGACGCCCACGGCTTTGACTTCATGGTTGCGGTAGCTTTTGACCCAGATTATTCCATCCGTTTCGCCGTTAAGATACCACATGAACTTATCCCTCAAGGTGGCGAGATTTCAATCTCATGTCAATGGTTACAACTTAATCTTGACTGACAAAACTATTAGACAAGACCTAATTGTAGATATTCACCATCTACTAACATACAGCTGAGTTATTTGCCAAATGCAAACCAGTGCTTCATGTCAGACACAGTTCGCCTCAGATGCCATATGACCGTGAGTCAGGAGATTCCCCATGATACAGAATCCCCATCCCAACCGTGACGCTCTGAACGCCTTTTGCTCGGACGATGATACGCACCTGCCCGGCGGCGACGGCCCCTTGTCTGGACTGACCTTCGCCTCCAAGGACATATTTGACGTGGCGGGCCACATTACCACCGGGGGCAATCCGGCCTGGAAGGCTACCCACGCTCCGGCAGAGGCCAATGCCTGGGTTGTCCAGCAGTTGGTGGATGCCGGCGCCGAACTGGCCGGCAAGACCATTACCGACGAGTTGACCAGGGGCATCTTTGGGGAGAATGTTCACTACGGTACCCCGGTCAATCCACGCGCCCGGGACGGGTGCCCGGCGGGTCTTCCAGCGGGTCGGCGTCAGCAGTGTCCGGGAGGTTGGTGGACTTTGCCCTGGGCTCGGACACAGGCGGTTCGGTAAGGGTACCGGCCAGCTTCTGCGGCCTTTACGGGCTGCGTCCCACCCACGGTCGTATACCTCGCACCGGGATGATGCTCCAGGCGCCCAGCTACGACACCATCGGCTGGTTTGCCCGCGATGCAGAGACATTTGGGCAGGTTGGGAAGGTTCTCCTGGCTTCCAGCGGAAGCCCGGGCGTCCCGCTTCACCTCATTATTGCCGAGGATGCCTTTGAACTGGCGGAGTCGGATACTCGGTCCGCCCTCATGGCTGCGGTGGAAGAAATAGGTTCGCTGTTCGATTCGGTGACCACTGTCCGACTTTCGCTCACCAGCCTCACTGACTGGTCCAACCAGCAGCAGGTATTACAGAGCCGCGAGGCGTGGGAGTCGGTGCGGGAGTGGATTGACCGCGTGAACCCCGCGTTCAGTTTCGAGGTTTCAGACCGCTACGTCCTGGCCCGGTCCGTTACCGACGAGCAGGTGGCCGCGGCACAGTTAAGGCGAGAGGAAATCGTCGCCCGAATGAACGAGGTCTTCCAGGGCGGTGAAAAGGTGGTGTGCCTGCCCACGACCATCAGCCCGGCTCCGCCCACGGGACAGGCCGTGTCCCAGCGGCACGAACTGCGGCTTCGCAACAGCGCCATCACGTCAATAGCAGGCAATACGGGCCGGCCCCAGATTTCACTGCCGCTGGTCGAGGTAGGTGGGCTGCCGGTGGGACTGTCCCTGCTGGGCGACCGGGGAGCGGATGAAGCATTGATCTCCCTGGCAAGCAGGGTGGCGGGTCAGGGCTAGCCGATTGCGGCTCTTAAGGGCAATCCCGGTTTAGACAGTTTCAGCAGGCGGTGATAGCTGCCGTAAGAGCAAACAGCGCAGGCAGGGACTGCCGGGCAGAAACAGCTTGATAATCACAATGGGGTATTGTAGTTATGGCCGCCGAGAAAAGCTGATTGATTTCCCCTCATTGCCGCGTCCGCCTGTATCCTGGACAGGGCGTCCCGGTGGTGCCTTCTCCGGCCCGTCGCCATAGACAATAGAATGACGAGGGCTATCCCACCCACTATCATTGAGATCATTGGCGGCAGGATAAACATTGCCAGCACTGCAAACACCAACGCCGTCAGCCCCACCAGTAACAGGACCAGCAGTTTCTTTCTCTCACCCATACACCCTCCAAAGTTCCAGGTTGGTTGCAACGCATGACTGGCTTCCGGCAAATGGTTCGTGTGCAACCATGCTATTCCTCGAGTGCTTGCCGGTCAATGAGGGTGAGCTACCAGTTTCTCCCACCCGTCGCACCTGTCAAGGCCTTGAATCTTGGTCCCTCTGCCCAACTGACCCATATGCGTGCAGCATATCCAGGTATTCCCCGTGGACCGGCACACTGAATAAAAGGCTTCTACGCCCGTATTGTTTGTATTTGACACTTGCCTAACCCGATGATAAATTATTGGTGAAAGTATTGACAATACGAATGATTGCGCCGGGCATGAGTCGACTGCGGTTGGCCGGGCGCAGGTTCTCCAGGAGGGAAGAATTGCCTCGCTACGACTATCAGTGCACCGGTTGTGACCTCCGATTTGAATTGGTCCAGACCTTCAAGGAAGCCGGCTCCGGTACCTGCCCCGAGTGCTCTGGAGAAGGTCGGCGTGTTTTCCATGCCGTGCCGGTGATTTACAAGGGTTCCGGCTTCTATACCACCGACTATGGTCGGCCCAAGAGTCCGGCTTCAGAAACCAGGGAATCGGAAACCAAGGAGTCTGAAACTAAGGAGAAGGCAAGCTCCTCATCTTCCGAGAGCAAGTCTTCCAGCGAATCCTCTTCGTCGGAAACCAAGAGCGACTCCACCAGCAAGGCGGCATCAGAAGCCACCGTATAGTCTCGTTGCACGATCAACCGAAAGCCGCATCTGTCGTTGGACAATGCGGCTTTTTGTCATGCCGACCATGAGAGCGGCGAATTAACGGAGAAACCGGTTGAGAGCGTTAATTCAAAGAGTAGCCCAGGCCGCCGTAACGGTGAATGACCGCGAGGTAGGCCGCGTCGGGCCAGGGTTGGTGGTGCTATTGGGCGTATCGGCCGATGATACGGAGACCGACGCCAAATACCTGGTAGAAAAGACCGTCAACCTGAGAATATTTGCCGACGACCAGAACCGATTCAACCTCTCCGCCCTGGACACCGGGGCGGAGTTACTCGTTGTAAGCCAGTTCACGCTCTACGGCGACACCCGCAAGGGGCGCCGCCCGGACTTCACCAAGGCGGCCCCGCCAGATCAGGCTCAAAGACTTTACGAACACACTGTGGGCCTTTTCCGTGACGCCGGCCTAACGGTAGCCACGGGCGTGTTCCAGGAACATATGCAGGTCTCCCTGCAGAATGACGGGCCGGTAACTTTGATGCTGGATAGCGCCGACCGCCACCGCCCGAGACGGTAAATTAATGGGCTAGCCTCAGCCAGGCACTTCGAGCTTGTTTGGTCCGCACCCGAATGCTGTATTCCTGGTCCGCAACCGTCACTTACCTTGGATACCAGCCCATTCCCTGGTAGTAGCCGCGCAGATAGGCGATCTGGCCGCCGTGGGCCACGTTATCCCAAGTGCGCTGGCCTATGGCTGACCCCACGGAGCGGGGTTCGGTGAAAGGCGGGATTACTATGGGTTTCTCCAGATCTTCCAGGGTCAGGGTGGCCAGGTATTCAGTCGCCTGGGCCTTGATCGCAGCATAATAGCCTAACTGCACGTCCACCGAGGGCGGCTCCCAAGCAGCCACCTGCTCCGCCGTCCAGCCCACGCCCCGTTCGTCCGGGTCGGCCGGCATGCCGTACTTTTCGTGCCAGCCGTCCTGTATCCACAGCTGGGGCGATTCAATCAGCCAGACGTTCATGAGCGCGTCCCAGACCCGGTTCATGTGCCAGAGTATCCAGAAACAGAATTGGACGAATCGTTGGGGCGCCGGGCCATGGTCTCGTAGTCCATGCCCTCCAGGGCCCGGTCAACCATATCCCAGTTACGTTCCAGGGCAGTCACGATTCCGTCAGTTACGGGCATGTCTCGACTCCTTGTTTACCTTTAGCCCACAATCTCGGCCTTAGCGCCTTCAGGCAGTTCAACCTCAAAGGCGGTCAAGATCTGGCCCACCAGCAGGTAGTGGCCAATGAGACCGGTGATGTCCACCGTGTTCTGGGTGCCGAACCGTTCCATCACCGCATTGAAAGTCCCGTCGCTGATCTTGCGCTCTTGCAGCAACTCCTGCACGTACCGTACTACCAGTGCTTCGTCACCCGACAGGCCGTCGGGAGCAGTGCCCCTGGCTATGGCGCCGATGGTCTCTTCGGTGACACCGTGACCGCGAGCCAGGCGGGCGTGGGCGGCAAACTCGTACTGGTTCCGAATTTCCCGTGCCGTTGCTATGATGATGACCTCTTTCAGGGCCTCGGGGACATCAAAATCAAAGCGGACGTAGGTGCCGGTGTGGGCTACGCGGGCCGCCAGCTTCGGACTGTGCAACAGCACCCCATAGGGCCCGCGAACGCTGCCCCGGCTGCCCACGATCTCGTCGAAAAAGTGCTGGTCGTCCGCAGCCAGTTCTTCCCTAGTTACATTCTGTAGTCGTGCCATATTCATCATCTCCTGTCATCAAGTATTTTCATGGGATTCAGGCTGTCTCAGGCCGCTTCAAGAGATCAAGCGAGGATCCAAAGGGAGCCTGAGTGTAAATTGGGTTAGTTTCCGGGAAACTCCAGGTCCAGGCTAATGTCCAGGGCCTGGGTGGAATGGGTCAGGCCGCCAATGGAGATCAAGTGAACGCCGGTTTCGGCCACTGCCCGCACCGAAGCCATGTTAATGCCGCCCGATGCCTCTACCACGGCCCGATCTCCTATGATATCCATCGCCTCCTGCATCATTGGTACGGGCATGTTGTCCAGCATGATAATGTGAGCGCCGGCATCCAGGGCTTCCCGCACGCCGGTTATCGATTCCACTTCCACTTCGACCTTGATGGTATGGGAAGCCTTTTTCAAGGCAAGCTCCACCACGTCCTTCAGGACCATTTCGCGAGAAGCCAGGGCTTCAATGTGATTGTCCTTTATCAATATTCCATCGGCCAGGTTCAAACGGTGATTGTGGCCGCCGCCCATTCGTACTGAGTATTTGTCCAGGTAGCGATGGCCCGGGGCCGTCTTGCGAGTGTCAACAATTCGTGCCCGGCAGCCGTCTATGGCCTGCACGTAGCGATTGGTGTCGCTGGCGATCCCGCTCATCCGCTGCATAAAATTGAGGGCAATGCGCTCGGCACGCAATATACTGGCGGCGGAACCCTCGACCCGGGCAATGTCTGAACCGGGGCTAAGGGCATCTCCATCAGACTGCAGGGGCTCAAAGAGCAGGTCCGGGTCAACGCGGCGAAATACTGACCCGGCTACGTCCTGACCGGCCAGCACTCCCGCAGCCTTGGCCCGAAGCATGCCAACGCCGATGATATCCTGGGGGATCAGCAGACCCGTGGTGGGATCGTTAAAAGTCTCGTCCTCAGACAGGGCAGCGTCGATCAGACTATAGACCTCGGGGGGCAATTGGCTCATTCTCATACCTCCTCTTGGGTCAATACAACGTGCTTCTCCCACTCAGGACGTGTGTCAGGAAAGTCTTGCCGAAAATGGGAGCCCCTACTTTCCTGCCTTAACAGGGCAGATTCAACCATCAGCCGGGCCAATAGCACCATGTTGCTCAGCTCCCAGGACGCCCTATCTTCGGGAGGCGGCATTGTACGCTGCCAAAGGTTGAGAATGCGGGCCGAAAGCAGCAGCCGAGATCCGTTGCGGTTTATGCCGGCATTGCGCCAGGTCAGGTCCTGCAAGTTTTCCAGTCCCGGGGCCGGCATATTGGCGCAGACCGGGGCCCGTTCCGGCAATCGCTTCAGCAGCATGTTTTCTTCTTCGATTGCACTTCTGCCGGAGCCTGGCCCAGGCTGCTACTTACCAGCCGACGGGCGAAAACCAAAGTATCCAGCAGCGAATTGCTGGCCAATCGGTTGGCGCCGTGGACAGCAGAGCAGGCGGCTTCCCCGCAGGCGTAAAGGCCGGGCACATTAGTCCGGCCCCAAGTATCAATCTTGATGCCCCCCATCATGTAATGAGCGGCGGGAGCCACGGGCGCCGGTTCTTTCGTTATATCCAAATCGTAATTGAGGCAGAAGTGATAAATTGTAGGAAAGCGATTCTGCACCACATCGGCAGGCAGGTGGGAGATATCGAGGTAAACCGTTCCCCCATCAGTCTTGTCCATCTGGCTGGCGATGGCCCGGGATACCACATCCCGGGGCGCCAGATCGGCCATGGGGTGGTAAACGGACATAAAGGCGTTGCCTTCCCGGTCCCTCAGAACGGCTCCTTCACCGCGCATGGCCTCGGACAGTAGAAAGGTTGGCGCGCCCTCCAGGCTTAGAGCGGTGGGATGGAACTGGTAGAACTCCATGTCCATAACCCGCGCACCGGCCCGAAAGCCGAGAGCCACGCCGTCGCCGGTGGCAACCTCAGGATTTGTGGTGTACTTGTAAAGCTGGCCCGCCCCACCGGTGCCCACTACGATGATTCGGGCGCTGTAAGTTTCGCATTGTCCGGTGTTGGAGTTAAGGGTCTCCACCGCTACGGCACGGCCATCCTCAATCACGAGGCGGGTGGCCAGGGTGTATTCCAGGACTTTGATGTCAGACTCGGCTACGCGGGCGGCCAGCGCCAGTTCTATGTGCTGTCCGGTGGCGTCACCCCCGGCGTGAAGTATGCGGGGCCGGCTATGGGCCCCTTCCATACCTAGCGAGATTTCTCCGTGCATCGTGTCGAAGGGAACACCCCATTGGATGAGGTTAGCGACCCGCTGGGGGCCCTCGCTGGTCAGGACCTCGACCGCCTCGCGGTCGCACAAGCCCGCTCCTGCTGTGAGGGTGTCCTGCATGTGAAGCCCCGGTGTATCGCCGGTGACCGATGGCAGCGGCTATTCCACCCTGGGCGTAGCGGGTGTTGCAGTCGTCGACCCTGCCCTTGGTGAGAATCAGAGTCGCGCCATGCTTCCGTGCCAGCAGGGCGGTGTTGAGACCGGCAATTCCGCTCCCAATAATTATGTAGTCGTAGTCGGTTCTTGCCATCAAATTTCTTTGGAGACTGAGAGGATTTGTTGGGGTTGAAGGAGCCCCATCAAAGCTTCGCCATACTATACTTCCCACATAGCTAATTGCCAAGTTTCCGGCTACGGGGGCGCCGCATGACGAGCATACCGACAACCGGAAAAGAAAAGCCGCTTCAGCTATCTGACAGGAACAACGCGGACATTCGCCCTGCTCTGGAAAAACTAAAGGCCCGGCGGACATTGCCGGGCCTTAATTCCATGTCAAAGAAAGGCTAGAAGAGAGCGGCGGACGGGCCCTAACTCCCCTCCGGACGTTCGAACCCCTGGTTCAAGTCCCTCAAGAACTCCTCGATGTTGGCGGAGAGAGGTGGTGGCGGCGGTTGTTTGTCCTTTTGCTCCCGGTCGTAGTGCTCCTCCAACTGCTGGAGCAGTGAAGAAATGTCTTCACCCTCGTCGTTTACCATGTTGGCAATGGATTCGTACTGTTCCTTACCCCGTTCCTGTTCTATCAACCGCTCCGGCAGACCGTAACGAGAACAGAGGATTTCCATAAGCCGGGCCGTGCCCATCAAGTCTTCATCCACCTGATAGTACTGGGGAAGGTGAACCACCAGGGTGCGGTCTCTATGCCTTCCTTGGCAGCCTCCTGGGGAATCAATATGTGATGGTTGTAGGACCCTCGTAATCGCTGGACTGTATTCCGACCTGACGCTGCTCCTCCTCCAGTTCACCGCCGACACCCGAACCTGATACCAGCAACGGCCTGGTATGGGGAACCATATCGTACATGGCCCCTACCAGGGAGTAGCGTTTGACTCCCATGCGACTCAGCAATTCCAGCATGGCTTCGGTGTAGTCTTCGCCATAGAGATGGGGTTCAAGCAGGTGGCCAGCAGCAAGTCGGGCCCCTCTTCCCGCTCGGCATAACGGATTATGGTGTTGGGAATGGACACTTCGCGGCGGCCTTCGTTGAAATAAGACCGGGGGCGGTAGCGGGTAAAGTCATAGAACAGTCCAGGCCGGTGGAGTCGTCCCAACTCCTTGGCCCGCAAGTGCCGCTCCATTCGATTCAGGCTGAGGCTGCCCACCCGCCCCACATCAATCCAGGGGCGCAGAACGGCGAGCAGGTGGGGATCCTTCAATTCGGGAAGGGGCTCTTTGAGTTCGAATTCGCCAAGTTTCATGGCATGTAGTTTGACAGCGGTACGCCCCATTTACAAGGCCTCATAACACACCATGCCCCGTCACGAAGAAACAAAGAGGCTTAACAGACTACATTGCTTCCCCGATTGACCCTCGTGCCCGCACAACGGGTTCCTGTAACAACTTCCGCCCCTTTTGAGGCGCACTGCTTTGCGAGATGTGAACCATTTCCCTCCGCTGATATCCCAATGTCCCTAATAGTCCGCCTGCGCAATTACGAAAAAGGCAGTTGCTGAATGCGTTATCGGATGGGATACTGTAGCCCTTTACGAAAGGAGTAATTTTATGAAAGTTATCAACGTACACAGTCACATCGTGCCGCCCTGTCTTTTGGGAGGCCAATGAGCAGGACGGCAACTGGTACGGCGCCAGTCTCTTCAACAGGGATGGCATCCAATACATCAATGCCGTGAATCGCGTTGCCGGGCCCATCGACGAGAAGTGGCAGTTTACTCCCGAGGAACGCACAGTCTTTATGGACCAGCAGGGAGTAGACGTTCACGTTCTGTCCGTGAGCCCCTTACTTGACCAATTATCACCTGGACGCGGGCGAAGGGCTGGCTTCTGCCCGGGAACTGAATAACGGGGTTGCTGAATTTGCCAGGTCTCGTCCCGACCGGTTTATCGGCCTGGCCACGGTGCCATGCAGGATACGTCAGCAGCCATGGAGAACTGCGAGCGAGCTGGTCTGTGTCAGGTTTGTGCTTGGCTGGGTGCTTCTGGGTGGTGGAGTGCTTGGCGGGATCGGTTGTTTTGAGGAAGACGTTTTAGCGTGTCTCCTGGACCGTTATGGGAGATGCTGGTGCTTCGTCGGTGTGTAAAAACTCTCTAAAAACTATAGACAAAAACTAAAGCGGGGTGTGGGGGTGGGTGTGGGTGGGTGGTTGTGTGGTGTGGGGTTGCGTGTGTTGGTGGGTTGTGTTTTTTCGTGTGTTGGTTGTTTGGTGTGGGTGTGTGTGTGTTTATCAGCAAGGACCAGCACCACGAACTTGGCCTGGCCAGCGCAACTCACACCAACATGCACGCCAACTGGGGACGAAGAGTGTTTCCTGCCCTTCTTCCAGGCAGCAGAACGCTTGGGGGCCTTTGTGTTTTTCCATCCCCACAATCCGGCGGGTTCAGACCGGGCCAGTCGCTACTACCTGTCCAACCTGATCAGCTTCCCCCTGGATACGACCATTGCATAGACTCGTTCATTTTTGGAGGGGTGCTGGACAAGTGCCCGGACTTGAAACTGTGCTTTTCCCATGGCGGCGGCTATGCCTGTTTCGGAATTGGCAGGATGGACTTCGGCGCCGGTGTGCGGCCGGAACCCAAGGTCAACAAGATTAAGGGCATGCCCAGCGACTACCTGCAGCATCTCTACTATGACTCCATAACCCATAGTGACGAAGGCCTGAAATACCTGGTTGACCGAGTGGGAGTGACCGAGTAATGCTGGGCGACGACTTCCCCTTCGACATGGGCCCAGTGGATCCGGTGGGCTGGATCCACTCCCTCAAGCACTCTGAACGACTTTGAGAAGCGCCGAATTTTGGGGGAGAACGCCGAGGAAGTCTTCGGGATTGAGGGGTAGCGAGAGTACTACAGAGCCTCCGATGCATTTCCCAGGGCTTCATCGGATGGTATGATCCTGCGTATACACAGGAAACATACAAACTGGGGGATCAGGCGAATACGTGGGTATTCTGGAAGTGCGAATCGGATTGGGAGTCTCGATGGTGGTGATCTAGCCCCATTAAAGGCAATGGTTGACACTGGAGCGGCCCACTCCATGATGCCTGAATCGTTGTTGGAGAGCCTGCGCCTAACTCCGTTGGAAACCCAAAGCTTCGTTCTGGCCGACGGCAGGAAAGTGGAATACGGTTATGGCATGGCCAGAATCGCCATTGAAGGCAAGGAACGGCCATGCCCCGTTATATTTGGGCCAGAAGGGAATTAATTGCTAGGGGCCTCGACACTGGAGATTTTGACTGGTCGTTGACCCAGCGGGAGAACGGTTGGCACCGTCTGAATGGCTGTCACTGGGTTGGGGCGGAGAGTGAAATGCCCCTCACTCCCCTTCCTTGAAAACCTCGAATCAGGATAGAAGGAATACCACCCAAACCAGTAGGCATTGTGACTGGTATGCGCAGCAGTTGGTCCGATGGATCATCTACCCGCACCAAAGCATTTTCCTCCACCCGCCAAAGCTGACCCTCGCTATCCGTCAGGACAGTTGTATCGGACTCAGTTCCCTCTTCCAGCACAAAGGTTAAATCTCCTCTTTCGTAAGCACGACTACCCAGCCACCCAATAGTGACAACTACCAGGGGTTGCCCGCCCAGTTCGTCGTTAACCACGTTGTTTTCGGAGCGCTTCCAGGTGATAGGCCTTGGCGCGGCCATTGATGTTTAGCCCGATTACCTGCCCCTTGGTGGTCAATGCGTCGCTGGACTGCCAAACGGGAAACATGGTCATGGGGCTTTCCCGATACCTGAAATAGATGGAACGGGAGTCCCACTCGGACTCGTAGAAGCGGCCGGGGTAAAGGCCCGTTTCCTGGTCCAGGACGGTGGTATCCGGATGGGCATTGAACCATTCGGCCCAGGTTGTGGTAATCACGGGCAGCAATTCCAGCCGCACCTTCGTGCCAACCAGGGGGCCCGCTGCCGGGACGCCGGTAAACTGGTTCCAGAGGGTGTTGGTCTTCCGGTCGTACATCAGTTTGTTGCTGCGGTACAGCATTCCGGACGTCCCGAACTCTACCCTCTCCCCGTTATGTTGGTGGAATACACGATTCCCGCACCGCAGAGCGTTCAATAAGCTAACGCAAAGGGCACACCTCCCACTACATCATTGGCCATCTCGTGGGCATTTACGATGCGGTGCGGATAGGCCCGGTGTTCGCCGTTGAAGGAAACACCGAAAACCCGGTCCTCTGGATCCAGGTACTCGGCGTCCTCGCCCTTTATGACTGGAGCGTCTGTCAAGTCGGGTATGCCGTCCTTGGCCACTCCGCCCCAGACTATTTCCTCGACGCGAACATTGCTCCTGATACCGTCATAGAGAAAGGCTCCCATTGCCGGATCCACCAACTCCCCATAGAGCCTGCCCTTCCAACCGGCAAATCCCGGGGGAGGCCAAACCTCAGGGTGCTTACCGATCCAGACCACCCATCGGAACCATTCATCCAGTGGCGGATCGGGGTTAACTTCAGCTATATCCGGATTCTGGTCAGCAATCCGGTCCAAAGCTTCATAGATTGCTGCTTCCACCGAGCGGTCGATGTGCCACCAAGGGAAGCGCATCAATTCAACCAGTACGGGGATGTATGCAGGATCGCCAGTGGCGCCCATTCTCTCAATTTCCCAAGGGTCTCCGTTCAAGGCCGAGTCCAGGGCGTCATTCATCAGGTTGGTCGAAGGGGAAGAACCGGAACCAGGGTTGCCGCCTGGGGAATATCCACTGTGACAGATGGCGTTCCCCTTCCGCGCAGGAGACCAACCGAAGGTCGCGGCGGACGTGGGATGGCCCTCCAGCCTGCTCGCCCTCACCGGAGGCCACCGACATGCACAATTGTCCGTCGGCAGTCCGGATTGTTCCGTCGGCTCCGAGGGAGAAGCGCTGAGTGGAAGCGTCGGTGCAGGAACGTGTATAGGCCAGGTCACTTTCGGCCTCCATGCAGAGATCGTATGCCGGCATGGACACTTGGCCGTCAGCGGGTTGATTGAAGAGGAACAACTCATCATCAGCCCCGGGTTTGCATGTATGCGCCTGCAGGGGCCGGTCTGTGCCAAGGCTGGAGCCTACGCCGGGAATATCCACGCAGTAAAACTCTGGCTCATCCAGCGGGTCTATAAGCTGTAGCAGCGTGTTGCTTTCTGGCGCAGCGGACGGAGATGCAGAAGGGCTCTCGGTTGGCGTTTCGGTAGCCGTCAAGGGCTCGACAGTTGTTGCTTCAGTAGTAACCGGAGCCGAGGTCGGCGCCTGGGCGACCGCGGACTCGGCGATGGCAATGGCCGCCGACCCGGATGACGCCAAGGGTGGACTGGGCTGTTCTAAGGCACCGGCTTCGGTTCCTATAGAAAGTGGATAGGCGGTTTCTACTGCGGAGGACGGTGACTCATTCGGATCAGACCCCGGGTCGGCTTGGCTGCAGCCCACCGCCGCCAACGAGAACAGGAGTAGCGCTGCCAAGCCAAATATCGGTTTCCGGGGACGTGTTAGCACGGGCCCATCTCGGTCAGTTTGCCCTCGCGCCAGGCCACAGAGCCGTTACGGACGGTGAGGAATGTATCCAATCGTACCTTGCCCTCAACCTTGTTTCGAGCCATGTCGTGCCAGACGAACCGGCCTTCCCTCAGATCGTAGACGGCCGCATCTCCGGACATGCCTGGAGACAGGGACCCCAACTTGTCCTCCAGGCCCAGCACCTGGGCCGGGCGTGAAGTGCTGGCGGAGACTGCGTCTTCCAGTGACATTCCCAAGGCATGGAATTTGCTTACCAGATCGTTCATCAAATATACCCTACGCCCGGGAGGGGGCAAATGGATGTCAGTGCTAATGGTATCCGGCGCGAGCCCCTGTTGAAGGGCAGCCTTGACCACTTCCACATCGCAATGAACGCCGGCATGGCCCAAATCCATAATTACGCCCCGTTCCGACGCAGCCCGAACTTCCGGACGGACTTTGTCCTGTCTGTCCAGGATGCCTTCGTGGTTGCCATTGAAGGCGTGGGTAATGATGTCGCCGGGGCCCATGAATTCCAGGATTTGGGGCAAGGGGATGGGTGTGCCGCTGACGTGGACCATCAACTTGCTACCCGATTGGTCGGCGGCGGCCCGGGCCAGACGCATGGCCTCCGGGGCGTCCCAGTGGGACACGGCGTTCAGTTCCATGCGGACCTTGATGCCGAAAAGGAAGCCGGGGTTGCTCTTGACCGCATCGGCGGTCTGGTCCACATCGATAATGCGCAGGTCCTGCAAACCACCACCCAGCACCCGGTTGGCGGCCAACCCCACAGAGCCGATATGCAGGAAGGCAAGCAGGCGGGTGCGGTGAGCCGGAAATACATAGTCGCGCATGGCACCCAGGTTGAGGAAACCGGCACTGCCCGCGTCAATGCCCGTGGTTGCTCCCGCGGAGAGGCAGTTCTGGTCGGCGTGGACCGCACTGCCGCTGCCGCCGTGGTAGAAGTGGCCGTGCAGGTCAATCAGGCCTGGGGTAACCAGCTTGCCTGAGATATCCACCACGTTGACTACCTGATCTACGGCAATGCTTTCAGCAACCTCCGCCACCGAACCGTTCTGGAAGGCGATGTCCCGGTGGTCGTTAATGCCCTGAGCCGGATCCAGCAATGTACCGCCCTTTAGCAACAGGTCGTAACTGCCAGGTGTGGTGGTCATATCATCCTCCTGAACTTGCATAGGTAAACGCCAGTCTGTCAGTGCCATTTACCCAGGTGCGCTTCAAATCACTCTTCCGGCTCGGTGAATTGCATGCGGCGCAGCCTTGGAAAGACCATCTCCTTGGGGTTATCCAGGTCAGCATCGGAAATATCAGCAGACTCGGCCAAATCTCGGGCCCGCCACTTTTCCACCGCCTGGCGCACCAGGCGATTCACAATCTGAGGCGAACGGCCCTCGAGCCGGCCGACCTGGTAGGCCAATGTTACGGCCAATTGTCCACCGGTAATTTGCTCAAAGGCTAAAGGGTCCGACAGGTTTCGGGTATTCCCCCGCACTGGTCCAGAAAGTCATCCAGTACCTGGCCCATGATATCGGTAAGGCCACCCAGTTCGATTTCCGTCATGTACTGGGTCAGCTGGTCGGTCAGTTCCTCGACACCCTCGGCGGGCAGGACGAGTCCATGGACCTCAGGTTCCTCTCCGTTGACGCCTTGTTCGCTGGCCATGGGCGTTCGCCCCTCCCCGGTGTGCTGAGTTAGCGGTCATTGTAGCATGTTGGTTATCTGGCCGATGCTTGACGCCCGGTTTTGGCCCCGTGCTAATATGAGCTTCATCCCTACGTTGCTATCCTTGGCAGGAGTGCGCCTCACCATTGATCTCTCAATCCGAGCGACAGGTCTTCATCACAGTTGCCGACGAATTCCGGAATGAGGTTTCGGAGGCGTGGCTGGAACGCGCCTTATTGGTTGCGCTGGACTATGCCCTGGAACCCGGTGAACCCGGGCAGATCAGTCTCCTGTTAACCGGCGATGCCACCATACAGGAGTTAAATCGCACTTACCGGGGATTGGATGAAGTCACCGACGTCCTCTCATTTTCACTCATTCACCATGGCCAGTGGGAAGGCGACGAGGGCCCGTTTATAGGTCCGGACTCAATTCTCGACCTTGGCCTGGATGATGACTGGGCCGACTTCGTACTACCCCCCAACGAATTGCCGCCCCTGGGTGAAGTTATCATCTCCTACCCCCAGACCTGCCGCCAGGCTGCGGCATTGGAACGCCCGGTGGAACAGGAATTGGCCCTGCTGATGATCCACGGCGCGCTGCACCTGGTCGGGCACGACCACGCAGAACCGGAAGAAACGGCAACTATGCAAGCATTGGAACGGGCTGCGCTGGCTGAATTGTTCGGTGAGCAGGAGGACAGTCCGTGACCTCCCAGGTCTATTACCGCAAGTGGCGCCCGGGCTGCTTTGCCGACCTCGTAGGGCAGGAGCACGTCGCGACGACGCTGCGCCAGGCCATCAAGCTAGGGCGGGTGTCCCACTCCTACCTCTTCTGCGGGCCGCGAGGCACGGGCAAGACTACCACCGCCCGCATCGTCGCCAAGGCGGTCAACTGCCTCGATCCCCAGGACGGCGATCCATGCAACCAATGTGCAATTTGCACCTCGATAAACGAGGAACGGTTCATGGACACCATCGAAATGGATGCCGCCAGCAACCGGGGAATCGAGGACATCCGCGATATCCGGGACAAGGTGAACTTTGCCCCGTCAGAGGGACGCCGCAAGGTCTACATCATTGACGAAGCGCACATGCTGACCGATCAGGCCTCCAATGCTTTCCTGAAGACGCTGGAGGAACCACCGTCCCACGTGATCTTTATCCTCTGCACCACCGAAGCTAACCGGATCTTGCCCACCATCGTCTCCCGCTGTCAGCGCTTTGACTTCCGACGTCTGCCCTCGGATCGCATTTACCAGAGGTTGGCTGAAATAACGGAAGGTGAAGGGGCTTCAGTGGCTCCAGATGCGTTGCGACTGGTAGCACGCTATGCCGCCGGCAGCCTGCGGGACGCCGAGAATCTGCTGGAACAGTTGGTCGTCTCCTACGGTGGCGATGTAACACTGGTCCAGGTCGAGGAATTGCTGGGGCTGGGCCATGGCGACCGTTGGCTGGACTTGGTCAAGTACCTGCTGATGGGCAACACGTCGGCCTCGTTGGAGATAATCAACCAGGCAGCCTGGGATGGAGCCGACTTGCGGCAGATGCACCGCCAGGCCCAGGAATTGCTCAGGGCGGCCATGCTGCTGGAATGGGGCGCCGCCGACGCTTTGGAACTTCCCGAGCACGTGACCGGCCAACTCAAGGAGTTGTAGGGAACCTGCCCAACTGGCGCATCATCAAGGCTTTGCGCATTTGGGGAGAGGTCAATATGCGTTACGACGCGCCATCGACCCTTCCCCTGGAACTGGCGGTCGTAGAAATCTGCAACGATGACGTTGCCCCTCCCATGGAAGCAGCGCGACCTGAGCCGGCGGCCCGGCCCGCGCCCGCGCCTGCACCTCGCCGTCAGGCAGCAAGCCCGACTCCTTCCCCGGCTACCATGGCGCCGAATGACGCGGCAGGCACGGGCAACGCCGCCCCGCGCGCGCCGGAGCGTCCTCACACTGCGCCGGTGCGCCCTCCGTCCGGCACGGCGGCTGGCGATGCCCCCGTTTTTTCTGGCGGCGGAGACGACGTGCCCGGCATGTGGCAGGCTGCCGTCAAGGCATTGGGCCGCGCCGTGGGCAAGAAATACAACCTGGGCGCTCTGCTACGAGACTGCAAACCCAACACCATCACCCTTGAAGGTGATACACTATTCATACCTTTTGTGCACCGTCCCAACATGGAACGCATGCAGGAGGAAATGGACGATCCCAATTCCCGAAATATGGTGACGGAGGCGGTAACCAGGTATTTCGGGACAGCCTATAACTTCAAGATAACCTTGGCGGGGGACACCGACGAAGGCGCTCAAACCAACCGGCCCAACCAGCACAGTCCGCTGGTGCGCACGGCGTTGAATATGGGAGCCCGAATCGTGGAGGACACAATCGAATGAACCGAAACATGATGCGACAGGCCCAGCGAATGCAGGCCCAGTTGCAGAAAATCCAGGAAGAACTGGAAACCATGACCGTTGAGGGCAGCGCCGGCGGCGGCGTGGTCAAGGTGGTCATGACCGGCAAGCAGGTGGTGGAGTCGGTTACCATCGAACCCGAAGCGGCAGAGGATGTGGAACTGCTGCAGGACCTGGTAGTGGCGGCCTTCAACGATGCCACCAACAAGACCCAGGAACTTGCCGCCAGCAAGATGAGCGCCATCACCGGCGGCATGAACATTCCAGGCTTGACCTAACCGGAGAGTCATTCCCTCACCCCAACCCTCTCCTGAGGGAATAGAGAGCAAGTCAATTTCTCCCCGAGCGGACAGATTCGCCCCCATAAGGCACAACGATGACCCTGGAGCATCTGCCATCGGCCGCCCCTTCCCTGGCGCGGCTAATTCAGGAACTGAACAAGCTGCCCGGCATTGGCCCCAAGAGCGCCCAGCGGCTGGCATACTTCATCATCCGTTTGCCTGACGAAGAAGCCTACGATCTGGCCAACGCCATCAACGCTGTGAAACAGAGTATCATGTTCTGCGGCCAGTGCCAGAACCTCACCGACGCCAGCCCTTGTTCCGTTTGCGCCAACAACCAGCGCAACCGGGAACAGATATGCGTTGTGGAGGAACCCTTGGACGTGCTGGCCCTGGAGCGCACTCACTGCTACCGGGGCCTCTACCATGTGCTGCACGGGGTCTTGTCCCCGCTGAACGGCGTGGGACCGGACCAGATCAAGCTCAGGGAACTTTTCGCCCGCCTGTCCGATGGGGAAGTACGAGAATTGGTGATTGCCACCAACCCAACGCTGGAGGGCGAGGCAACGGCCATGTACATTTCCCGCCACCTGGCGGGCAGCGACGTTAGGGTGACCCATCTGGCCCGCGGGCTTCCGGTGGGTGGCTCCCTGGAGTACACCGACGAAGTTACTCTCAGTCGCGCATTCCAGGGCCGCCAGCAGGTTGACTAGAGACGCAAGCCTCAGCCACCTCTTCTTGGCACTCTATTTAGCGTAGCAGGGAGATTTGGCAATCAAACTGGACCCCTTTTGTCCAGCGGCCTCCAGGCTCTTTAAGGACGTTTGCCCACCATGCCAGCACCCCGAACTTATCGCGCCGAAGCGCTGGTCTTGAAGAATGCACCCTTTGGCGAGGCCGACCTGCTGGTAACCCTGTTCACCCGGGAAGCCGGCAAGGTAAGGGCCGTTGCCAAGGGTGCGCGGCGCGCGACCGCCAAGCTGGTAGGCCATCTGGAACCACTGACGGTTACCCGCTTGGCCCTGTCACGTGGTCGCACCCTGGACGTGATTAACCAGGCGGAGACCCTCGAGTCCTTTGCTCTAGTGAAGGCCAACCTGACGGCGGTCACCAAGGGACTGCAGGTTGCCGAGCTGGTGGATGGATTTGGGTCTGAGGAAAGCCCCAACGAGCCTCTTTACGGCCTGTCGCTCGCCACCCTGGCAGCCATAGGCCGTTCTCCCGATGCTGAACTTCCCCTGCTGTATTTCCACCTGCACCTGTTATCGGTCTCGGGCCTAATGCCAGAACTGCAGGACTGCGTGGAATGCCGACGGGAGATAGAACCGGAAAGGCATCGTTACAGTGCCGACGGCGGCGGCGTCTTTTGCCCCGACTGCACTCCCCACCAGTCCGGGTTGCGCCCCCTTTCCGTGCGAGCCCTCAAGGTTCTGCGGCTGCTGGCCCGCAGCCAGCCAACGGCGCTGCCCACCCTGCACCTGGACGCCAGTCTGACACAAGAACTGCGGACCACCCTCACCGGCACCGTTCAATACTGGCTGGACAAGGAGATCCGCACCAATTCCTTCCTCAACCACCTGGCTCGAACCGAAAGGACGGGCACGGCGAGAGGGTAACGTCGGACTCCCAAGTCCTGAGTGAACGGTTGCCCGGACTGCACTTACTTGTCGTTGTAACCCCGATGTTGAAGGCTCTGTCCGTCAATCCCGAACAACCACCATGCCCCGCCTGATCTCGCGCCTCATACGCTTTTGCAAACCCAACCTGCTTGATATACACTGATTTTTAGCGGCTTATCGGCCATTCAGGCCAAGTCCAGCCGCGAGAGAATTTGGGAGCAGGTTGAACCAGTGCCCACTTATCGACTGAGAGTCGGCGAACAGTGGTACACCGTAGAAGTGGGCGACGTCAGCCGTTCTCCGGTGGAGGTTAACGTGGGAGGCCAGACCTACTACGTTGATGTGGATTCTGCTGCGGCTGCTCCTTCCCAACCTCGAACCCGTCGCGGACGGCGTCCCCCCAGTCGGGTTGCCCCACCTGCTTTGCCCCGGATGGGCGGCTCAGTTCCCTCATTCGACCCTTCAGACAAGGTCTGCGCGCGCCCATGCCCGGCCGAGTCATCGTTATCCGCGTTCGCCCCGGCGACCGGGTGGCCACCGGGGATGAGGTCTGCGTCGTGGAAGCGATGAAAATTGAGCAGAGCATCCGAGCGGCCCAGGACGGCGTAGTAAAGGAAATATACGTGCAGCCGATGGACTCGGTAGGGTCCAATGACGCCCTATGAATTGGAATGATTTTGTAATGCCACTGCCGTTACTTCTCATCCCCATTTTGGTAACCGTCGGCTCCGCGGGAGTTCAGGCCGTAGGCAAGTTGCGTTCAAGAAAAGAACTGAACAGCCTGCGCACACAACTGGCCGATGCCCAGGCTCGGCACCGCCACCTGCTTACCGAGTATTACCTGCGCCAGCACTTCCTCTGCCGACAACTGGGGCTGGAACCTCCCGGCAAGCCGGAGTCCCTATTACCGCCTCAACCCGCGGACGAAGGAGAAGAGAATACCAGCCAACCTCGCTGGCGAAAGTCCTCCGGCGCAAGCCCCAGACCACCCTGACCCAGGATCCACCGGCTCGGCCCAGCACATAGTGGGTCGCCACTCCTTCAGTGTAGTCACCAGCGTGGTATGGAAGACCAGTTCCTCTGCGGTGATGCGAGTCGTACAACCGGTGGGGGCACGCGTCATCCAGCCAGTTGGCGCCAGGTTGGTAACTATTGCCCCGCGCTTCGCCACTGCGGGCGGAGGCGCGGCGTCCACCGGCGGGTCCCTTGCCGGCTCCAGCGCGGCTCGCATAGCAATCGGCAGCTTCTCGGTTGTTGGTATCGTTATCGGCCCTGCACTAGCCGCGTGGACGGTGACCAGCGAAATCCGCAAGATCAGAAGGGCGCGCCGGGACTTGGGGAACGTGCTTTCCCAACAGAACAGGGAACTCGCCGGCTTCAGGGTGCGTGGCCGCAGGCTGGAATCCCTGTACGCCGAGGCCACCGACCTCAAAGTGGAACCAAGAGCACTGGTCGGCAGCGTACGTTAGGCATTTCCTCTACCCCACAATTCCATCCCATTCCTTCCCCAACCCCTCTACAAATCTCCCCCTTTACCAGTTAATGCACTAGCGAAACTTCGTGCGTATCCATCTATCAAATTTGCTCGTGGATAAACGAAGCTGTCAAGTGTTAAAATCAGCTTTGACTATTTTTATCCAGGATGTTGGCCTATGCCGCAGGACTTTATCCATGTCAAGGGCGCCCGGGAACACAACCTCAAGAATGTAGAGGTAACCATTCCCCGAGACAAGCTGGTAGTTATCACCGGCGTGTCCGGCTCCGGCAAAAGCTCCCTGGCTTTCGACACCATCTACGCTGAAGGACAGAGGCGGTACGTTGAATCCTTGTCCGCCTACGCTCGCCAGTTCCTGGGCCGCATGGACAAGCCCGACGTGGACTACATTGAGGGTCTTTCCCCGGCAATATCCATTGACCAGAAAGGCGTCTCCCACAACCCCCGTTCCACGGTAGGCACCGTAACCGAGATTTACGACTACCTGCGGCTCCTTTTTGCCCGCGTGGGCAAGCCCCACTGTCCCAAGTGCGGCCGGCCCGTGGAGAGGCAGACCATCCAGCAGATTGTTGACGCTATCCTGTCCCTTGCCGAAGACAGCCGCATTACTCTGCTGGCCCCCAAGGTGCGCCGCAAGAAGGGCGAGCACAAGGACATTCTCGAGGCCGCCCGTCGCGCCGGTTTCGTCCGCATCAGGGTGAATGGCGAAATCCTGATGCTGGAGGAAACGGAAACCCTCAACCTCGATAAGCAGAAGTGGCATTACATCGAACTGGTGGTGGACCGGATCGTCATCCGGCCAGATATCGAATTAAGCCGCGTTTCCGAGTCAGTCGAAGCTGCCCTCCGGGAAGGTGAAGGCGTCTTGCAAGTCCTGCGGCAGCCCCGGGAAGAGGGCGCCAAGGAAGAAGAGCTTGTCTATTCCGAGCAGTTTGCCTGTGTCCGCTGCGGCACCAGCCTGCCCGAAATCGAGCCTCGCACCTTCAGCTTCAACAGCCCCCACGGCGCCTGCCCCCAGTGCACCGGCCTTGGCTTCAAGCTGGAAGTGGACCCCAACCTGGTCATTCCCAACAGGAATCTCTCTTTGCTGGAAGGGGCAGTGGTAGCCTGGAACCGCACCGGAGCGTCCTCTGGCTGGTACATGAGCATGATGGAGTCTGTGGCCCGCGCCCACGACTTTTCTCCACAAGTTCCGGTCAAAGATCTGGACGAGGAGCACCTGAAGGTTATTCTCTACGGGGTCAAAGGCAAGAAAGTTACCATCCGGCACCGCACCCACAACGGCCGGACCTACAGTTGGGAAACCCGGTTTGAAGGTGTCATACCCAACCTGGAACGCCGGTACCGGGAGACCGAATCCGACCACACCCGCCAGGACATTGAGCGGTACATGACCGCCCGCCCTTGCCAGGCCTGCAAGGGCCAGCGTCTCAAGCCCGAGGCACTGGGAGTCAAGGTTTGCGACCTCAGCATCATGGAAGTTACCGCCATGAATATTGCCCAGGGCGTCGAGTGGGTAAGAACCATAGACCCGGATGCCCCCGGAGAGCATTCGGATGAGGTGCTGTCCCCTCGGGACAAGTCCATCGCCAACCAGATACTCAAGGAAATTGACGGTCGCCTGCGTTTCCTTGACGGCATCGGCCTGGACTACGTGACCATGAGCCGTACGGCCCGGACCCTTTCCGGCGGCGAGGCCCAACGGGTGCGACTGGCAACCCAATTGGCTCCGGCCTTACGGGCGTCCTGTACGTTTGTGACGAGCCCACGGTGGGTCTGCATCCCCACGACGATCACCGACTCATTGACACCCTCACCCGCCTGCGGGACATGGGCAATACGGTGATTGTGGTGGAGCACGATGAGGCGATGATGCGCGCCGCAGACTTCATCGTTGACCTCGGCCCCGGCGCCGGAGAACATGGCGGGCACGTGGTGGCCACCGGCAAAATCGATGACGTGATGTCCAACATAGGCTCTCTGACCGGCCAGTACCTCAGCGGGGCCAAGGAAATCCCCATGCCGGACAGCCGCAGAGCCGGCAATGGTTACCACATCACTGTCACCGGGGCACGGGAAAACAACCTGAAGGGCGTAGACGTTTCCATTCCGTTGGGTATGCTGACCTGCGTTACCGGCGTATCCGGTTCGGGCAAGAGCACCCTGATCTACGACATTCTTTACAAGCGGCTGGCCCAGGAAATAAATAAAGCCAGGGACTATCCCGGCGACCATGACGACGTTAACGGCATCGAAAACATCGACAAGGTGGTCAACATCGACCAGTCGCCCATTGGCCGGACACCCCGCAGCAACCCTGCCACCTACACCGGGGCCTTCACTCCTATCCGCGAGTTGTTCGCCTCGCTCCCCGAGGCAAGAATCCGGGGTTACAAGCCGGGGCGTTTCTCCTTCAACGTCAAGGGAGGCCGTTGCGAGGCCTGCCAGGGCGAAGGCTACAACCAGATTGAGATGCAGTTCCTGCCCGACGTCACTGTGCCCTGCGAAATCTGCCACGGTCGTCGATACAATCGCGAGGCAATGGAAGTCACCCTGCGGGACAAGAGCATTGCCGACGTACTGGAAATGACGGTCGACCAGGCCCTGGAGTTCTTCTGGAACTTCCCACGTATCCGGCCCAAGCTGGAGACCCTGCGCGACGTGGGACTGGGATACATCCGGTTGGGTCAGCCGGCCACTACCCTTTCTGGCGGCGAGGCCCAGAGGGTCAAGCTAGCCACGGAGCTGGCCAAACGGGCCACGGGCAAGACCCTGTACCTGATGGACGAGCCCACCACCGGCCTTTCCTTCGAGGACTGCGCCGCCCTGTTGCGGGTGCTGCACCGCCTGGTGGACAACCGCAATACGATAGTGCTCATTGAGCACAATCTGGACCTGATCAAGAACGCCGACTGGATCATAGACTGGGGCCCGGCGCCGGCGACCGGGGCGGCCAGTTAATAGCCACTGGCACTCCCGAAATGGCTGGCCATCACTCCGAATCCCACACCGGCCGATACCTGCGCCCTTGCTGGAAAAGAATGGCCGGGCGCCGTTGACCGTAGCTCCCGCAACGGTTCCGGTTGAGGAGGACGCCCCAGAACCAGAAAACCGCAAGAAGCCAGGAAGACGACCACAGCCAGGACAAGACGACACCAGGATAGCCGTCCAAGGACACCGGTGCGCGTTTGTGGGGGATGATTAAGGTCTTCTCGCACAAACACAC
>CASHTH010000318.1:0-15778 GCA_030341885.1 Geodia barretti
GCTTACCTCAGGTAGCCACACTCAACAATGCTCCAACTCAATGATGACAAATATCGATGGACAAGATATTTTTGCTAGCAAGGAAGTGAAGTGCTTAGGATATTGGTTGTCATGGGACCTGTCTGCAAAGAAAGCCATTGATGAAGCTATTGCAAAATCTAGAAGAGCCTTCTTTATGCATCGCTCACAGGTATTTGAAGGAAATCTTAACCCGCTAAGTGGAAGGTCTCTCTTTGAGGTATGTGTTGTACCCATACTATTGTACGGCTGTGAAAACTGGCAACTAACCTCAACCCTTATCTGCCAGCTGGAATCTTTCCAAGGAGAGATTGGGAGAAGAATTCTCAAGCTCACTCCATATCACTCTACTTATTCCTCCAGAATTGCTCTGCGGTGGCCCTCAGTTGCTGCAAGAATCTTATCAAGGAAGCTTAACTTTATTCTCCGTTTGAAGTTAATGGACTCTACAGAATCAATTGCATCAAAGTTTTACAATTCCTCTGATCCACTGCACCTCTCCCTCATACACGAGTGTAAATTCCTAGAGGAGCACACTGGACTGGACTCATACACAGAGAAAGTGCTCTCTGGAGAATTTGATGGTGAAAGAAAAGCCCTTTCCAACGAAATCATGAAACAAGACTGGCAAATAACCTTGGAGAAGGGACACGAAAGAGATAGCACTAGAATTGCAACCCGAATTGCAAATGAAGTAAGTTGGTTAAAGTTATGGGATGCAATGCTTGATGAGGGAGTTCATGGAACTGTTAGGTTGCAATCCTTGTACAAAGCGATAACATGGCCCAAAGTAGGCAACATTTCGGTGTGCCCAGTCTGTGAATGGGAAAGCAATACCCACCTGCTCCCACATCTACTAGAAATCCATCTACAACTAAGGGAAGAGGACATCATTACATTGTTAACATCAGCATCAACAAGAGACATTTTACTGGTTGCTAATCAAGTTCACAAATTACTTCTATCTCAAAACAGTCGTGGTTCCTAGCCTAGTTTTATTTCTGTCCTATTTATTTTTTTTGTGTGTTGTGCTGCCTTTACTGGCGTATGCAATAATAACCTTTGAACCTTTGAACCTTTGAACCTTTGACTGTTCTCGGTCCGTAAGTGTGTCTGTCTGTCTGTCGGTTACTACGTTTTCTGCCACCACGCGCAACGAGACAAGGTTCAAGGTTCTACACCGGCTTGATTTTAAATTTGCCCATTTTCGTAAAAGCAAATCGTTCGACAGTTATGGCGTGAAAACAAAGCTAACAAGCCAATATGCTATTTAGTATTGGCTCACCTCCACCGGATTTTGTTGCTGTTTGTGCACTGCGGAGGCATGCCATCAATGGAAGACGAGTGTAGAGTGCAGCGAAACCTAAACGCTAGTTTTAGCGAAAGATAAATCTAAACGATAAGTATAGCCAGCTGAGCGGGTAGCTATTCCAACTGCACCAACCGCAGGTAATTTTACCGATCCCTCCGCGCCTACACTGGTGCGCGCGTTCATGCGTATGCATCGAGCATGCGTAGACACTGAGCTCAGTGTGGCTTCATTCGTCGTTGTCCTGTGGACAGCTACCCCTTATAATGGATGCCAACTCATAGCAAAGTTCTGGGTTAGCGCAGATTAACGCTAGCCTCGCACACATTTTACAGAGCCTATTTTCCTTCAGCCCTTCAGAGCACGCGCGCACACGCACGCATTAGCTAACAGCCCTTGTTCCCAGGTCTAACTAGTATCTCCGACTTTTCAGGATACTTCTGATACTCGAGCCATTCATTCGTGACGGTGATATTCTCAGTCCTGGAGCTAATTATATGATTTCCGCGTGATCATGGTTGCTTGTGATTTGATGAGACGATGATGGTTTCTGTCGTTCCCTGATATTCATGTTCCTCGGTTTTAGTCACTGATTTCAGGCCTGCTGTATAAAGCCAGTCTGGGTCTTCTAAACATGTTAATTGGCCTAGAGTCACACGCTCTGTGACAAACATTGCATACACATAGTGTGGTATATACAACGCCGCCGAGAATCCTCGGCGCGCATGCGCAGCGAGGGTTACAGTACTGTGTCGACGCTTATTCTGGTACGAGGCGGTCTATTAGCGATACCAGCGGATACAGAACTACGCGAGCCTGATAAAAAGGCGATTGTCTTGAAACGACTGCGTTCGAGAGATATAGCTAATATGCCGTGAAAACAAGCGAAAAAGCCCAATATGCATAATCGCGCTGGCTTACCTCGACCTGATCCGCTCGCTCTGTGTAAGTACCTTGGAGGCACAAGAAGTAACAACGAATGGCGTGTATCGACTCCCTCAGTGGGTGGACTACACACATCACTTTATTAACCCTCGGAGCTCATACGCGGCGGGGGTTACGGTAGTCGTTCTGTGCGTGTGTCTGCCTGCCTGTCAGCAGCTATCCTCGCACTACAGGCCACGAGGCAGCCCGTGAGCGATACCAACGTCTTCAGAGCTACGCGAGCCTGAAAAATTGTTAGGCGATTTTCCTGAAACAACTGCGTTCGAGAGATGTGCAGTGAAAACAAGCGAAAAGGCTAATGTGCTTATTGTCCTGGGCTTAATCTAAATCTGCTCGCTTTGTGTACCTTGGAGGCTCAAGTAGTCACAACTAATGGCATGTATCGACTCCCGCATGCTATCTACTAGTGTAGCTACTAGCCTGTGTCAGACTCTCCGCGAGCTAGCGTGGAGACCACGAGTAAACACTCAATTTAGCGGTACCGCAGTTCGCCGAGGGTTTTGCACTTTAGTGCTTTTCATAAAGCAGCTGCACCCACACATAAAGGGATATTATTAACCCTCGGCGCGCATGCGCAGCGAGGGTTACGGTAGTTGTCCCGTAAGTGTGTCTGTCTGTCTGTCTGTCTGTCTGGTACCACGTTTTCTGCCACCGTGCGCACGAAATCAGGTAAATAGCGATATGATCGGGTTCAGTGCTACACTGGGTTGATTTTCAATTCGTAAAACTACTGTGTTCTAAAGTTATGGCGTGAAAACCAAGTCAACAAGCCAATATGTAAATTAGCACAGGCTTACCCCGACCGCGTCCGTTCGCTCTGTGTGTCTTGAAGGCACAAGAAGTCACAACGAAGGGCATCTATCGACTCCCGCATGCTAGTTACTACCTGTAGCTAGCCCGTGCCAGACTCTCCGCGAGCTACTAGCGGGATACCACGAGTAAAGGCATAAAAAGCCCAGCCCATCAATTAGCGGTACCGCACATGCGCAGTTCGCCGAGGGTTTGCACTTTAGTGCTTTTATTAGTAAGAGCAAAGACAGAACCATTGTGAGCTTTCTCTCCTGATGCAGGCCAGGATTGACCTATCTAGCTGCAATCATTTCCAATACGATGACTTGTACACACATGCTACTACGTTGCGCTCTTAGTTTAATCCCAGTAGCTAGCTACCATCTGATGCAAATCCAACGTAGGAACTGCCATTTCCCTTTGGTTGTTAATCTGCTGCTTGCTCAGTATCAGAGCGTCGGTGTACCAGATACAGGGCCTTCCTTCTTTCCTTGCGGTTCTTTCTCTACCAATACATTATGCCCAGCTGTCCACAGCGTACCCTGTAATCATCGCACGAGAATTTGCACACACGCGATTTAACATTTGTCGTCATAAACTGACCTAGCTACAGCTTTACTGGTGAGGGTAAGGAGCATAAAACTCACGCCAATCGGTAACACATTCGACGGAGTACGATCCTTTTCGCAAGGGATACCTGTTTTCCAGCAAACAAAAGCTACCAGAATCGTATAGCTATACACAGCTAACGGCGCAATTTATACTTCTAACTCAGCACGTTGAAGCCAGAAGGCGTAGTCTAGGCTGCCATATTGCGCACGCGCACTGGTCTGCGAAAGGGATGCTGTTGCAGCTCAGCCGAAGATTTTTCCAGCCACAGCGGCATGCATGGTATGTAGCAACCCCTACAGCGGCAGGATCATATTCCCCGGGCTTGCCCCGTGCTGTACGTCGACATCTCCACGAACGCAGCTGTCGCTATAAAATATACATAGCATTAGTGTCCCCAGCTGTGAACAGAATTCTTGTAGGTGCAGCTGGGTAGACTGTACTTTGTTGCTAGACAGAATGGCACCCCTGCCCTCTTGGCTACTCTGCTGTAGCTATGGATATTCGTAAAGATTGGTAAAAATTGGTAAAACAAGGGGAAAATTAAAAATCATTTATTTGAAATGAACAGGATGTATATAGGGATTGCAGTTCATGAAAAACTAGGGAAACAAGACACTAGGGAGGTTAATCATAATAACCCAATCCCTACATCTTTGTCCAAGTAGCTACAAAGTTTTTTTCCCTTTGTTATACTGTCCCAAAATATACAAAACAAGGTAGTCGACAAACATGTATGGATGGGCTTATTGACTTCCCTAGTCCCTTTGTTTCCCTCGTTTTTCATGAACTGCCATCCCTACATCGCCCTTGAAATGGTTTTTCCACTTGTAATAATAGGGCATCTTGGTATTTTCCTAATTAGGAATTTACTTACTACTGCTTAGGTTCTCAGGTACAACAGAGTCCGTTGATAGCTGAGTAGAACTGATAATGTGTCCCATAACACCATATCCAGAATTGATCCTCATTTGAAATATATTATCATTGTCACCTGCTTCAGCCCCTGTAATATGAAAGGTAGAACAATCATGTAGTCAAGCAGGTGAGAATTTCCTACCCTGTTTCACTTAATCAAAAACACAAACACCAACAGCAATGTTTAAAGTACTAATACCACAATTGTTTATTTGATTCTTCCCAGACTAACATCAAAGTAATGAGGATGATTTCATGAGTGGGGAACCATATATATCTCTGGGGTTTAGGCTAGTATTTTATAAGTATTTGTGGAATGTGCACAAAACATACTGATTCCATAGGCCGGATTTGATTGGCTTGGTACTGCAGAGCTTGGTATACTGCTGTTGGCTTCTGGCCTATCCTTCACACTGTCATAGAACGGCTCCTCTGCTGTTAGTGCTGGTGCCTGAACTGCATTTTGTATAGGTAATGACTATTCAATCAATTTGGATGATATTGACTATAATTATGATGAGATTGAAAGTGGGTGAAGTAGCTATATATGTGGCATGCAATTAGCTACTACTAAGAATTGTGGAGTGAGCAACAAAAGATGTTGACACAGTGGCATGACTAACATTGTTTTTGACATAATATTGTTTGTTTAGCTATCATATCATGCCCATCTGAACTTACAGCACATGTTCACAGTTCCATTCTGTTTCTGTCCCTTACACCACTTTACCAGCACAAATGAAGACAGCAGTAGTATAATAATGGTCAGCAGAGAGCTCACTGCTATGAGGGAGAGTGAGACAGTGTTCAGAGAATCAGGGGAAGTAAATTCAATATTGTTGTCCTGAGGATCTGTGGAGGTTGGTTGAGATGTAGTGGGTGATGGTGAAAGCAATACTGTAGGGTTATACACAATGATTTGGTGTATTGAAGATAGTATAACAGAAGAGGAGGAGAGTGAGAGAACAAATGTTGAGGTTGATGTTGGGTTTGCAGGTGGATCTTCACAGACAAGATACATGGGGACAGGGTTGTCCGCTGTAATTACTGCACATTTCTCTGGAGCTTGCAGAGAATTAGGGAAGAGATCTCCATCTATACATGCTCCTAGACTACGCATTAACTCAAGTTCATCCGAGTCTCCTAACTCCAACTGATCACCTGGTACGTACTCCTCGTTTCCCAGCATGTTACATGTGTATTTGCCAGCATAATCATCAGTTATCCCATTGATTGTCAATTGAGACGTAATTCTGCGAACTTGTGCTGTCACTTGGACTTGAGGCTCGATGGTGACGTGAGAGTCATTGCTCAACTGCTGGCAGTCCATGAACCAACCAATAGTGATGTCGGTAGCATTGACAGGAACCTCCACTGTACATTCTACCTTCATTACACGAAGGATATAAGGACTACAGTTGAGAAACTTATTCAGATGCTGTGTATACTTGTGTGAACAACTTGAATCTACAGAATTTATGTTAGTGGCCAGTTTAGGTAGCTGTAGCTCACCTTCTGCTGCATTGCATGATATAATTGCAAGGACTATTACTGTGACAGGTAGCGAGCCTTTAGTTGTCCCCCTGCTTCGGTATACCGTCATCATAGCTGCAAAAAACAGTGCATGGGCGTAACGGATGTCATGTGAACAGATCATGTCACCGACGCACGTTCTGGACTTCCTTACTTTGCTCGGCACTACGCATGCGTGGTACCGCTTGTAGAATGACAGTTATGGTTACGTCCCCACTGTCACCATTGTGTTGTACTGGTCTCGTATTCGTCAGTGTTTGGTTCTACATTGTTGTATCCACTACCCCCTTGAGGTGTCACTATCTCTATATAAGTAAGCTGTACACTGTCTAATTTTCTCGAGACTCTACATGGTGTCAGGAGTGGGATGCTACTACGATGGCCCAGCTCCAGCTGAAACCTCCGGACCCGTTCAACTTCAGGACTCCGGACGACTGCCCACGATGGCGAAGACGCTATGAACAATTTCACATTGCATCAGGTCTGTCGGATGCCGACGACGTTCAGCAAGTGAACACACTGCTCTACTGCATTGGAGAGGAAGCGGAATCCGTTCTGTCTTCAACAGGCATCACCGCGGAGGAAAGGAAACGATACAAAACCGTTGTGGACAAATTTTTATGGTGCGGCGAAACGTGATCTTCGAAAGAGCCAGATTTAACCAACGAAACCAGAACGAGGGGGAAACTGCCGAAAACTGCTGGCAGAATATTGCAACTATGGAGAAATGGGAGACGAAATGATTCGCGATCGACTCGTCGTTGGTATCCGCGACGCCGCACTTTCGAGGAGTCTCCAACTCGACGCCGAACTCACTCTCGAGAAAGCCAAAAAGAAAACTCGGCAGCAAGAGGCCATAGGAGAACAACAACAACAACTAAACGCAACTGTGGAGATTCATCCTCTTCCCAAGGTTGATGAAACCTTGGCTCAGCTATCCGGGGCCAGAATCTTCAGCAAATTGGATGCCAATAGTGAATTTTGGCAAATACCTTTGGCGAAGAAGTCACAGCATCTGACAACTTTCATTACACCTTTTGGCCGGTACCAGTTCCTGAAGATGCCATTTGGTATATCCAGTGCTCCTGAGCAATTCCAAAAACGAATGAGTGCCATAGTACTTGGACTCGAAAGTGTTCTATGTCTCTTGGATGATGTATATACTAGTTTTTGGACGGGACGAAGATGAGCACCACCATCGGTTAGCTAACTACGGCACTTCAAAAAATTCAATCAACTGGCATCACACTTAACCCGGAAAAATGTGAATGCAATGAAAAGTGTGAAATTTCTGGGCCACATAGTCAATGGAGACGGCATCACTGCTGATCCAGACAAAATAGCAGCAATTTTAGAAATGGTGGCTCCAAAGAATGTCTCAGATCTTCACCGTTTTTTGGGAATGACGAATCAACTAGGAAAATTCTCCCAAAATTTGGCACAGCTAACAAAACTTCCCCGAGAACTAGCTACTGAGCAAAAAATCTACATGGATGTGGGGGCCATGTCAAGCAGAAGCTTTTTCCAGAGTGAAGGAGGAGCTAACAAGTTCCAACGGTCTTAGCACTATACGACCCAGAGGCTCCAACTAAAGTTAGTGCCGATGCATCGTCCTATGGAATGGGAGCTGTTCTCATGCAGAAGCAGAATGATTCCAGCTGGAGGCCCATTGAACACGCCTCAAGATCTATGTTTGCAACTGAAATGTGTTATGCGCAAATTGAGAAAGAGGCCCTTGCTGTGACATGGGCCTGCAAAAGATTCTCAACATACATCTTGGGAAAGAAATTTTCAGATCACAAGCCACTAGTCTCCCTGCTGGGCACAAAGAATCTCGACTCTCTGCCACCTAGAATCCTCCGGTTTCGCCTCCACTTAGCTCGATTTGACTACACTATAGCCCACATTCCAGGAAAAGAATTATATGTTGCAGATACCCTCTCCCGAGCACCTATTGCCACAATCGCAAATGATGTTGGGCTGCAGGAGGAAGCCGATTACATGATGGATGTCAGCATATGCAATTTACCTGTAACTGGAGGAAGACTTCAGCAGTATCAAAAAGCCCAAGAATCAGATCCAGTATGTGCACAAGTGCGCGAGATACTGCAGGGAGGGGTGGCCAGATGAAAAGAAAAAAATTAGTGGTGAACTCAGCCAATACTGGAAAGCCCGAAGCCATCTAGGTGTTTGTCAGGATGGGCTGGGCTCTTTGGAAGTCGAATTGTGGTTCCCAAATCTCTTCAACGGGAAACCCTCGACAGTCGATGAGACTCCGAGCAAAGATATCTGTGTTGTGGCCAGGGATTTCACGTGAAATCGAGAACACAGTCAAAGATTGCTCGGTTTGTGCCAGAAAGTTTGTTCCTAGAAGAGAACCAATGATTTCCAGCGTGTTGCCACAGTATCCCTGGCAGAAAATTGGGGTAGATTTGTTCCATCAAAAGGGAATCTGGTAGTGGTCAATTATTTTCATGGTACCCCCGAAGTGTACAAACTCAACAGCACAACATCACTCACGGTTGTGGAGACTCTGAAATCATGTTTTTCGTAATTTGGGATGGCAAAAATTGTTTTCAGTGATAATGGACCGCAATTTACCTCATTTAGCCAGTTTGTCAAGACCTATGACTTCCAACATGTGACCAGCAGTCCTTTTTATCCCCAGAGCAATGGACTAGCTGAACGCACAGTTCAAACGGTCAAAGCACTACTGAGGGACGCTGAAGATGAAGTATCGTTGAACCCCATTCCCATGGTGTATCCTCTTGCCTGCTGAACTGTTGATGGGGAGACGACTACGTACAAACGTTCCAGTCCCTCCTACCCAGTTGGTCCCAGAGTGGAGCTATGTGGAGGAATTTCGACAACTAGACCTTGCCTTCAAAAGGAGAACTACGATCAGAGATACAGAGTTCGCAGCCAACCTCAGCTGTCAACGGATTCCGATGTATGGATAACATCAGAAAGGGAGCCCATTAAGGGGTCCATTGTCCAGCCGGCTGCAGCACCACTCTCACATCTGGTTGAAACACCATCTGGAAGAATCCGACATAATTGTCGACATTTAAATATCGACCCAAAAAAGAGAAGGTTGACCAGCAGACAAATGGAACAAGTATATACCAAACGCTGAGTCTAACCAAGAACCGACAGAGGAGCCCACCGCTCCAGTAACTGTTGGACCTGAACCAATTCGTGAACCGATTTTGACTCGATCAAGAACTGGAGCGCCAATCAATCGACCAGAGATATTTGACTTCGGACACCAAACACTCACGGACTAACCGCAACAAGGGGAGATGTAGAATGACTGTTATGGTTATGTTCCCACTGTCACCATTGTCTTGTACTGGTCTCGTAGTTGTCAGTCTTTGTTTCTACATTGTTGTATCCATTACCCCTTGAGGTGTCACTATCTCTATAAAAGCTGTAGCTACACTGTCTAAAAAGATCATTCTATTTTCTCGTGGCTAAGTATAGACTCTACACCGCTAATTGATGGGACGGGCAAATGAATATGCGTTTACCTGTGGTCTCCCGCTAGTAGCTTCGCTGACACGGGCTAGCAATATGCGTGAGTCGATAATTACACCCCATCCGTTGTGACTATTCTGCCTCCAAAACACACAGAGCAAGTCGACGAAGCCAGCGCTGATTTTTCCATTGACTTTTTCTCTCTTGAACAGTTGTTTTTCAGGAAAATCACCATTTTATTTTTCATGTTCGCGTAGTTCTGAAGCCGTTGGTATCGCTCATAGGCCTCCTCGTAGCTTGTAGTGCCAGAATAGCTCCAGACTGACACAATACACACTAATTAACAATATGGGAAGTTTTGACTTTAGTAGACATAACATCCACAACAAACAGCCTGTAGTAGCTCAATTAGGAAAGAAAGAAGTGAAGAACAGAGAAGACCAAAGAAATGAAGCAAGTTACAGGGCATAGCTAGCTAGTATATTAAAGTTGCCTTATTGTAACGTAGATTAGTTTGTAAGTATTATACAATAATTGTAGCTATGTAGTAGGAAAATCTGGACTCCGACCTGGTGGAGTGGCCTCGCCCTTTCTGGAGTGTCTCACATGTCGGGAGTTTAAAGAGGCCGAAACGCATGTGACATGGTGAAAGATATGGGAACTTACTCCCCTGATGACCAGTAACAAAGAGCGTATATAGCACTGCACCTGCATGTTGTTGGACTTGTGGATAGGTTTACATGTACATTTTAAGCACCTGGCTGGATGCATGTGGTGACACCGAGAAAGCTGCCCGCTCTCTTCAGCTTTAGTCCTACCTACACTTTACCTCTCTTCCATTTATTTACCGATCGCACACACAGACCAAGTACTGTATATAATCCTCGCATGTAAGTGGAATATTCTGAGGTATTACGGGGATGTAGGGAGTTCACAAGAAGATACCTACACTAAGACAGAAGGTCATTCATAGCCACATCCTTAGATATTTGCTTCTGTGCACTAAATGATTAAAACGCTCTTGATATATATCTACACAACTTTATAGGAACAACACGCAAGTGCAGGTAGCTTTCTTCAAGGAACAAAGCAAAGATGTAGGGATGGGGCTATTATTGACCTTTTGCCTTAGTGTAGGCATCTCCTAGTTTCACTCAGTTTCCATGACATCTCTAGCTACACCCTCCTTCATTTTCATAGATAATAATTATTAATTCTTCTATAATGTTCCACCCCTTTCTTTTTTTTATTTTAGAGCCCCAATCTATAGTAAAGTGCACATGCTGCTTTACATTTTGCTAATTTGAGGTGAATCTGGCCACTGCAACATAAACAAGGTATTGCCGCTATTACACTTTGGTGGTTGCTAGAATGCCTTGGTCTGATGCAACATGTCACAGGCTTAAAACTACAACATTCTCAGTTTTACAGAGTGTAGCTAGCCATCTCAAAAAGGAGCTCCACGTGCATAAGCAAGCAGGTGACATATAGCTAATACAGGGGCTACATAGCTAGCTAGCTATAGTGGATATGCCACACAATGAGTTGGGTGATTTTATAGTGGTGACGCAAAATTACTCATGAGCAGATTGACAGTAGCTATGCCCCGTGGTCATGAGTTGCATATCTTGGCGTTCTTGCAAGGTTTCAACGCCAATCATGTGATACTGTAACATACCTGATGACCTTAACTTTTTAACTTTCCCTCAATGCCTACAGTCAAAGTGTCTATCACTATCACAGCTGTTAGTGAAAATGACTGCAATTTAGAGTGTTTCAATATCAGAGAGTGTTTAGAGGAGAGTTGGTCACTTATGAGGCAATCTGCATGTCTACCAAGTAGCACAACCCCTAACATCTGTCTAATGGTTGCCAGAGACACACCAGCTGCCTACCTACCAACCAGCTTTCACCAAAAAAGCCATAATTACCAATTTTTTGGGAGATGGGCCTTCCCAACACATTTTGAAGGGGCCTGCAGCTTTCTAAAGCAAATGTTATACACTTTCAAGCAAGTTGTGTATAAAAATGGTGTATGCGAGAGTCTATTCAGGACTGGAGCAGTGGTTGGGGTTTTGTCAGGACTCATTTTGTTGGACTGCCACACTACTACAAGTAACAATACAAAAGCTGCCTGTCTCACTCTTGAGAGCACAGTTATGGTGAAAAGTCTTACAGCTGAGACGAACACCTTTTAAGACAAACAATGTTTCATGGTAAGCTATTACCAACTAGTAATGTTGCACAGTTATCACTTCAGAGTGTTCATCTCTCAGCCAAGATGAAGGTGTGGCTAGGTTCAGGTCTGGCACAGTCAGCATCCATACATAGAGTGCCTACGAACGGTCTGATTAGTGAGTTCCTTCAATAGGATGAAAGTGGATGAATGTCAGTTTCCCAGCTATCCTTTGTGGAAGGTAAAAGGTGAGGCCTCCCATCCTTTGTCAATCGCTTCCAGCCAGCCTCAGTCAGTGGGTAGGGGGTCGTGCAGCAGTAGATTCCAAGCATTGGGCTCTTCTTGGAGTATGTAGGGGAGGACAAAGGACGATCGGACATTGCCTTTGGGAACTGGGGGATATGGGAGGATGTCTCTCCTCTGCCCCTGACACCCGTTCTCTGGCCCTTGCCCAATGGTGTTCTCTCCCAAATGCCGGTGATTCATGGCTGAACACTGTTCCCTCATCTTCCCTCGGCCTTCACTTCATGGATCGTTAGTTCCGGGTTTGCCTTCAACATTGGTTGGGGGTCCCGATTTTTTTAGGGGGGGGGGGGGAGAAATGCTGAGTTTGCCACTCAGCTGCGGACCCCTTTAGTCACCATCAGGTCGGTTGCGGAGGGAATGGTGATAGAATCCTTAGGCATATGTGACTCTATTTTTCATGCTGCCCGCTCCACTGCATTGGCTCCGCGAAAGGAGGTTCTTTCCCTCCTCCCCGGATCCCAGAGCCGCCCTGCTGACATCCTCCTTCCAAGTTGGAAACAGGGTCAACCTGCTGCTATGGACGTAACTGTCATTTCCTCCCTTCAACCCCTCACCCTTCAAGGAGGTGCATCATCTGCTAACCATGCCCTCTTTGTTGGGGAGCATAGAAAGGTGTCATCTCATTCCCCCGCTTGCTGCGCTGTTGCAGTCTCTTTGCTTTTGAGGCCCTGGACAACCGCGTGTATACACCCCCGCCCTATAACGCAAGGTTACGATATTGCTAACGACTTTTTTTTTTTTTCGTTTCTAAGACATGACGAATAAAAGTAAAGTGTGAGACACAAAAAAGTAAAGTATAATTACACACAGAGCTGCAGGTTGCAGCAGGTACGAAGGAACCACGAGCAGAGAACTGCTGGAAGAATCCAGCGACGACACAGCGGCCCGCCTGCAGCAGGTACGAAGGAACCAGGAGCAGAGAATTGCTGAAGAATCCAGCAACGAGAGAGCGGCCCGCCTGCAGCATGTACGAAGGAACCAAGAGCAGAGAATTGCTGCTGAGTCCACCAATGAGAGAGCAGCGCGCCTGCAGCTGCTAGGACGTAACCAGCAACAAATAATTGCCTTGGAAACTCCACAAGAGAGTGAAGCAAGACATCAGCGTGACCGACAAAGTCACGTGCACCAAGCTAGTCGAACCACTCCTCAACTTCACCAGCCAATTGTACAATCAAAGATGAGAAATTTCCATTCTGAAATGGCATCTTTGAAGATGTCCCTGTGCATCACTTGCTGTGAGAGGTTCCCTGGCTTGACTGTCCGGATTACTCCATCTGGTACAGAGTGTTTGCGTGTAAACACAGTCCCAAGCTTACTCATCACTGAACAAGATGGACCCTGGTCCTCTGCCACATGTCACAGTTATTGGGATGGGAATAGTGTTATGATTGCCACACCTATTGTAGTGATTGTCACACCTATAGCAAAGAAAAACACTATTACCAGATGCTGTTTACACTAGTTACTCTCAGAAAAATGCATTTTCACAGTGTCTGACACAGGTGGAAGAGATGCTAATCTCTGCAGTGATGCCCATCATGTCGCTGTACAGACTGCCACAGGGACAGTACGGTTACACGGGATATGTAGTCAACCTGCCACAGGATGTAGCCGCCTTTGCCCAGAGTCTGCCAAGGCTTCCTTCTGACCTTGTTGTTAGGAGGGAAGGAGGCAACCAGACCCACCGTGACTTCCGAGTAAGGCGAAGTGTAGTTCACAGAGCTCTGCAATGGCTGGTTATCCACAACCAGTACTATCGATCCTTGGGTATTTTTATCATCGACACCACAGCTCTGGAACAGCTCCCTCAGGACGGTAATGTGTCTGACCTTGTATGAGTCACTCACGAGACCTCATCCTCAGACAGAGTTGACAGCACTTCTGTAGATGTAGCCAATGGTGATGATCACCTGCAACAGTCATTCGTTCCTATTGCTGTCCCCTCAATGACACGGCAAGAGGCAGTGCAGCAGTCAGTGGATCAGCGTCAGTCCAGCTCCTCCTTCCACACACCTCTGATGTTGCCCTCCATTGGAGGAAAGCCACTTAATGAGTTCACCACTGAGGGCTACTTCACCTGTGCCTTCCCCACCCTCTTCCCCACTGGAGCAGCTGACTTCCTCGGCCAGCGTCAGGTCCCAGTCACCATTGGAAACTACTTCAAGCACCTGCTGCAGTACGATGACGGTCGTTTTGCCAAGCATCCACGATTTCGTTTCTTGCAACACCACCACCGACACTGATATGCGACGCCGTGGCCTTCAGACTGGCCGAGTATACGTCAGACAGCACCCCTGGACGAGCGGCAGGACATTCTCCAGTCGAGTATATACTCCACTACGCCTCCAGTCTGCGTGGCACCACAGTACTGACAACGTCAGAGGAGTCGCCTGCTCTCCATGGTTGACACACTGTGTCTACCGACAGTCTTCTTCACTCACAGTGCAGCAGATGTCCCGGGGCCAGAGCTGGCTAAACTCATCTGCCCCGACAACCCTGACTGCAGGACTGCCAGAGCAAAGGCAGTCATCGAGAATCCAGCCCTCGCAGACTGGTTCTTCTATCACAGACATATTTGAGTTCGCCAAGGTCTTCTACACTGGAGTCCTTGGAGCCACAGACTACTGGCTGAGGTTTGAGTGGCAGCACCGAGGCAGCCCTCATGTCCATGGTCTAGACTAACCTGGTTACCTGATGTGGAGCAGCTTCGTGATGGTGGCAGTGATACATTCCATGCAGAGATCATCAGGCATGCTGACCAGCTCGTCTCAACCACCAACCCTGCCGTCCTCCCAGATGGCAGCAACATTGCCGATGCACCAGCTCCAAAGATTGATCCCCACATCTGCAACAAGCCATTTGGGGACATTCAGGGCTTTGACCAGGACCTGGCCGATCTGGTGGCCACCTGCCAGAGACACACTCGCTGCTCTGCCTCCTACTGCCTAAGGACGAAGCATGGCAAACAGGAGTGCCGCTGGCTACCCCAAGCCCCTGCAGCCTCACACTGCCATCGTCACCAATGATGAACCAACTCTCCTCACAGCTCGGAACGATGGGATGATCAACAGCTTAAACCCAGTTCAGCTGTCGGCAGGGCGTGCTAACGGGGACATGCAGTACATCGTCTCCTGTCAGAGAGTCCTGCAATACTGCACCAAGTACGTCACCAAGAGCGAGCCACGTTGTCAGTCACTTAAGGAGATCTTCACCACCATCATCCGTGGTCTCCGAGAAGGCAATACCTCCCTCACAGTCCAGAAGCTCCTCATCAACACCGTCGGAGAGAGAGACTCTGCCCAGGACACCTGCCACCTACTACTGCATCTTCCAATGTTCAAGGCATCACGTGACTTCATCATCCTCAGCCTCGATGGGTCTCGTGCTGTTGAGGACCACCTGGAGGAGGGGCAGCGTGCTACAGCACTCTCCGTCGTTGACCACTACATGGGACGACCTGACTCCCCTCACTTCAATCCCATGACCCTCCTGAAGTTTGTCCGCCAGTATTCTGTGCCCAAGACCCTTGGAGCTGAGCTGACTCCCAGGAGCAGACGTATTGTCGTCATCCCTCGACCGTACGTCTCACCAGATCCTGCTGGGGAGAAGTATGAACAGTACTGTCGCCAGTCACTGATGCAGCACAAGCCATTCCCCCTGATACTCTCTGGGTATGACACATACATCGATGCCTATGC
>CASHTH010000319.1:0-55582 GCA_030341885.1 Geodia barretti
TATCACCTTCAAACATCAGGAGTGCCTGTCTTCCTCTGTGCTCTATCCTCAGCCTCCCTCTCTCTGCATCCCCTCTCGTCCGTCTCCCCCTCTCTCCCATCCTCCATCATTCCGGTCACTAGAGTCATTAGATCTTCAGACACACTGATGGATGGTACCGCCAGTTCGTGATGTGATGTGCCCGGGGCTGATGCACTCACTAGTGGTCCAACGCTATCCCTGCTCATTCACGGCACTCCAAACACTTGTCCCGCATCTTGTCCTTCCCTTGTCCAAGCATTATTTCCTCCTGGTCCCACCTTACCTCCTCCTTGTCCTGGATTACTCCTCCGTGTGCCGCATTGAACCTCCATTCCTTGTCGGTCGTTACCTCCTCCTGTCCCGAGATTATCTACTACTGTCCCCAGGTTCTCTGCGTTGTAGCGGTCAGCTCCACTACCACCCCCGTGGTCCCAAGACAAGAGACGAACCGCTCGAGCTCGAGTGAGGTTTTAACCAAACGTGAGTCACCAGACACGTCGGATGGTCCGACCACCGCCCTCCTGCTCCTCACTGTTCCAGCTGTGAGCTGTGACGAGAGTATTTGCTCACCTCTCAGACCGAGTGGAGGGCGACGTGACGGTGGGCGAGAGGTGCTGTAATGTTGATCGTCAAACACTTTGTGGATCTGAGATTGTCAAACGGGGAAGAAGGCTTGTGCTTCGGAGTTGGGGCTCCACCCACTATGCCATACCTGTTTGCCACAGTTAGAGCATGGAGAAGAAGCAGGTGGGCTTGTAAATACACTTCGTAACCAACAATGTCCCGATTGTTGGACATACGTACGTACATACTAGTTTTGACTGACACAAATGTTTTCACGATGCTATGGAACGGGGTGGGAAACCTCACTGGCGCACGGGAACCATCAGTGAACCATAGACTGGAAATTTGCAAGGATTCCAAATGTGTGTCAGCATTGTTACAAGTTCGAGCAATCACGTTCGCGCCTCAGTCGTCAAAGTCACGAGACTGCCGACTATATGTATAGCTATAGACGTATGTATACCATAGCCATCTCAGTGCTATCTTTGCGAGGGCAGAAGAAGGGCTCTGGTGAAGTACTGGTGCATGTTGACAGAAGAGAGAGACGAGCAGCTTGTCGGGACGTGGGCAGATATCATTGGAACTGGGGTCAGAGGACACGAGATACCCAGGACATTGGCCAGCTCAACGTCATTGGAGTAAGAGACACTGCTTTCACACCACATTTTACATTTTTTATATATAGTCTAAAAAGTAGGAAATTTGGGTGGGGACAAATGTTGGTATGGTTGATGCTCTACAGAAAAAAAGTAATTAATAACCAGCTTATTGTCTCCTTTATGGCGTTGGGGTGAAACTGCCTCAATGTCTCTGCAGGTTTGAGTAAATTTTTTAATCTGGTTCCGCAGTCTTATAAGTACAGTGAAGTTAATCACTGGTAGTTAATCCTTGTGTAGTGAAGCAAGGGTTGTGGCACATAATTATGACTTGATTTCCCCTTACTTGTGTCATCAGACATATAGCAAATTATCCTTACACGATTACAACAGCAATTTCTAATGTGCGTTTTCACTATAAGAGGCATCAGAGGGTGGCTAAAATTTTTCGTACTTTAGCAAGCAGTGGGAAAAGGACAGTCAACAAACCATCACACACAGGCCTTCACTAAACTGTATTTTGCATTGGCCAAAATATGGTGGCAGCAAGCAAGTAGGTGTAAGGACAGCAACCGACCATGCTGATTAACTTAGGTCCAAAAGCTGAAGTAAATTGAAAAGTGTGTGGGAAAGGGTTAATAACTGACATGAGGTCTGGCGGTAGTAGTGGAGATGGGTAGAACCCATTCTGTTTCCACGACGTCGTCTTGTGGTAACATTGATCCCCTGTAGCGCAGTCGTTCACGCCCTGGGTCCACTCTAGAGTGATACGGAAAGGAAAAATGGACAGAGAGAGTATCAGAGTCACATAATGATCTGACACTAAGAACTATTGAGGCGGCATAGGACGCTATGATAGGTTGGCAAAATAGGATACAAGTGAATTTGCGGTTATAATACTTACTGAGTAATTCTTAGGGTGAGCAGAATTGACTCCAGCATAGAGGTGGATTGATGGAACGACCACCAGCCTGCACACAGACACGCACACACACACACACACAGACCCATTGCATAATTCACGTGCATGTCTCAAAAGAACCCACACTGAATTGATAGCTCACCAGGCAAAGTTGTCGTCATCTTCATCATCAAGGTTTCCAATCATGGAGGTGGAGACGCTCATCATACTGGCTATAACTCACATATCGTCATCGCAAGATGCAACACGCACATGCACAGATGCAGCACGATCTGGGAAGAGAGGAGGGAGGGAGGGAGGGAGGGGTTATAAAAAATGAAAAATGCTGACCAGCATATTTCGTGACTCAAAACGTAGTCTATATGAAGGAATCAATACCACAATCAGCAAAAGCAATAATAATCGTAGAGTGTACCGTGCGTTTCACAAGTTGCACAGGTATTCCACAGTGCACACGGGGTTTTGGGGTGCGAGCCATATCAAACAGACAGACCACATTGCGCAAGACACGTTTTCTGGCCGTGCAACACCTGCTGCCAGATGTATTATCACTGATGACTGCAGTACAGTTACAGATCTTCCCACAGTCAGCAACTACATACATCCCTCTGTATGAACACCAGGTTACATGTATCTTCCATGTGTATGCAAAACCACCAAGTGCTTGCGCTCAACGTTGGCCTTTATAAACTCGGTGATGCAGAGAGAGAAGTTGCCGTATGCTTTGCTGATGAGGGCCAAACAAGCCCGTTAAACAGCTGCCGGCAGAGCTCCACAATCTTTTTTCTCATTCGGCATCACATGGTCTATTGTTTACATGCAGTTACACACACTCTCCTACGTACACAGATCTTTTTGAGTATCATATTCTGCTCACGTGCTTTCCTTCTCGCTTCTTGAGGAGCACTGAGCGAGAGTGTTTATGTCCAGGATGACTCTCTTTAGATCTTGCGAGACACACCGGTTTCAGTTGGAGCTGTCTGTCGTGCGTCCGTAGGGCATGGTTGTAGCGTGCGACCATGTTTATATGGCAGTGGAGGCAGATCGTCCTCTTTTGCCCGCAGAGTTGTCCACCTGAGCAGAGGTGACGTGTGGGGAGATTTAGTGTGTGAGTGTGTATGGGTGGGTGGGAGGGGGTGTAGAGAGGAAGTGGGGGAAAGAGGACAACATAAGAGATGGAAGATAAGAGAGAGATAGAGGGTGTGGGGGGAGAGAAAGAGAAGGGAGGGTGTAGAAAAAGAGAGACACGTAGTGATTTATAAGAACTTTTTAAAATCCAGAATAAGAGTGAAAGAAGTCAGAGCAAAGTTGAAAGAGCCCTCTAAAAACTCAATTTATAAAGTGAGACGGAACTGTATGTATAATATGTCACTACAGAGAGAGATGTGGCGCCACAAACTCACGTCAATGACATGAAATTCCCACTCTTTAGTCTCGTATGACGTGTCCTTTGGACTCTACACGGAGAGAGACAAAGTGATCAACAGCACACGTGAATGGAGATGTCTGGCCACCCTACACACGCAATACTACGACCCAGTCACTCACAGACCCTCACCACTACCATTGTACACACTTTTGCTATTGAATATTGCAGATTTTCGAGATTTTAGCAGCACACCACCTGGTGACTGTGTTTGCAATACTTTTTGTGCTGGAAAAGTGGTTTCTACGGTATACGTAGGTGACAAGAGAGAGAGAGGAAGAGTAAGGAAGATAGAAAGAGGGTTATTGTATATACATTGTACAAAGGAAGTGCAGGGAGAGAGAGAAAGAAGGGTTGTGGAACTTGTACAAGGTGACAGTGGTTTCCATGACCTCCTTGTCGGGCCAAATGACGACACCTCTCGTGGGGTTGTCTAGAGACGCCTGCCACGGTCTTCGCTGGAGTATGCAGTATAGGGAGCAGCAAGAGAGAACAGTATATCAACTAACATTACATCGTTAATGAGAGTTATCAGAAGACGCATATTAAATAGCTGACTCATGAAAAGCACCCTGTCTCCTCCTCTTTTTAGTAAAAGACAAGAGTTAAAAACCAAATTGACAGAAGAATAGAATCACTCGTGTAAAAGGTGATAAAGGTGGCCAACACACTAGTCACACGGAACATACGTGAGTGAAGAATCTTCTTCCTCTTCTTGACCAAGACACACTGATTAGGTGAGGCTTCCTGGGGAGATTACGTACACATTATATGCCATTTACAGAGAGATAAACAATAGAAGGTAAACAGTACTGCAATCGTTTCTATTGTTCTTCAAAGAAGAAGAAGAAAACGAACAAACCTATCACAAGTCGCATACATCTGTATGATGCTAGCAACCAAGTCCATCCCAAGGAACCACTGTTCTTAGTGATAGGACCTGCATATTAATTTCCTCTAGACACGTGTGTATGATGCATGTCGTAATAATATCTACATCATGTGCATATCACATGCTGGGTGCACTATCTCTATACACCTCATTAGCGTTCAATGGAGACAGTTGATTGTATTGTGGGCTGGCAATGAGAGGCAGTGTGTATGTGGCTACCCTCCACCAGCCCCGGCTTGCCAACACTCACCTTTTAGCTACTTAAAGCGTGAAACTTTGAGCACGAAAACCGTTAGGATTTGGTGGGCAAATACACAATTTTACAGAGATCACTGCTGTAAACATGTTTCTTCCTCACAAAGTTTTTTTTCCAGGTGGAGTAAAATTTTTCATGTTTGGTTCGCAAAATAATTGTAAAACACTGTTAAAGTTTCGGCCATACAGAACTTACACACACAGCACCAGCGGGATGCTAAAAACTGTCCACAAGCACAGTTGTCCAAAAACCAAGGAACTCTTCAGACTAAGTTTCTGAAATATCTGTTACACCCAACATTTTCGTTGGAACCGTTGTTGAAACCTAACTTATAATAGGAACATGAAACCCGTGTAATTATGAGGTCGACAGTAATCTTGAATTCCAAGAATCTCCGACTAGAGCTGAGCGTACAAAGGCATAATAGGGGATGCCACACACTCACCATAAGCTCCCCAGCACTGACTGGTATGTACACCACTCCTGTTAAGCTGCTAAGCTGTTAACTTATGGATGCTATATATATAAAGGGCGAACTACATATAGCAGTCAGAGATGGCTATTGGCACGGTATTATTCATGCACATGTACACTGCTGCCTCCACCCATTGCTCTGGGTACGTGATCTATGCCCTTAGTTCTTACCTCATGAGAACCCATAATGGTAGGTTGTAATATTCCTCCACTCCAAGCAAATTTCCTCAATGTGATTGCATAGGTGTTCACAGGTGTGTGAGTGAGATATTGACAACTTGGCTTACCAAGGCCTTACTCCCTGGCCTCCCACTATAATGTTGCTATGATTCAATCACCACCGGTAATGAATGTAAGGCTAGCTGCACATTATGATGTCTTGGACACAAATCTTCCAACACACGTGCATACAATACAGTATGGTACTCTGACAGTAGAACGCAATGCTAAGTAAGAGGGTCACAGAAATATCATTTTACCTCAAACATAAACATGACTCAACCCCAAATGCCTGTTTTGGCCACATGCAATGAATCGGCATTGGGAAAGGCTGGACTATAACCTCTAACACCATGTGCACCTAGATATTACAATTTCCATGAGAACCACACTACAGCACGTTATATACAAGCCTACAGAATTCACGTAGGCAGGCAGCAAAGCACGAAACAACGATGCATTCTCACCAAGTCTCGATCCGCTGGCATTCCACGACCACCGACTGGTACGTGGCAGTGTACTGGAACTTGCTGGCCTTCTTGCCCACTCTCTTGATCTTACGGAGGGCAGACATGGCTGTCCCCTTCACTGGTTCTCTCTTAGCTGAACAACTGCAAGAGAATACACAACAAAAACGCGTTAACGTTTACAAATATAAAGAGCCTGAGTGCTCGCCCTCGCTTTCATGGAAGCAATATTAGCCATTAGCACTTCACCTTCTTTAAGATATCCGGCGAAGGGATCCATTAGCTAGAGAGCATGAGGAAGACACAGCCTACCGCAGCAGCTCTACGTGAGCGCTTATGAAGAAGCGTGCGCTTAAAATTAAACGCACATATCTAAATGACGTCATTGGGAGGTCCTTCTCTATCACGTGCGCGAGTCTCCTCTCTCTTTCTGCTGGATCGGATGCTCTACCGTTTGCCGCTGTAGCGCCAGACGCGAGTAGATGTGTCAGTATCGTCTCGTCGGTAGAACTAGTACCTGAGTGCTGTCCTGCGAGGCTCGCCGAGAGCCGATTCCGAGAACTGACAACAGAGACGGCCCTAGAGTGACACAGACGAGCGACAGGCAGGGGAGAGCGCGGGGGCAGGATGAGCGGAGGGCCGTACAACTACTCGTACATATTCAAGTACATCATAATCGGTGAGAGTGTGGCGGGGACGCGATTTAGGGGGCCCTAGAGATGGAGGCGTGGCCTTCTTTGGTGTCGAAAATTGTCATGACGTCATAGCGAAAAATGCTAAAGCCAGATGAAAAAAGCTGATAAACCCTTGCGTTATGTCTTGGGAGTCAGTGTCGTTAAATGTAGAGATAAAATCATGTTTATACAATGTCCATGTGGGTGGGACTGTAGATAGGAGCCGTGGTAACTGGAAAAGGTTCGTCTGTATGGGCTATTGATCTAGGACTGAGCGGTATGTTGACGTTGACGGTTGGCCATTAGTTCTGCTGTGGAGTATTCTAGATCTCTCATCCACCTCTTTTTTATGACCTTTAGTCTTGTCTACTGTTATGCAAATTTTCATACCACTACTGCCGGCATAAAAGGCATTCCCATATTAGGGTGGCCCCCATGACAATATTTACATCAATAAATGTATAACGAAATCCTATCTCCATTATGTCATGTTTCATGCATGCATACGTACATGATATTACTAATGGATGAGGTTTTATTACCAGAGAATCCATTTACCTACATAGTAACTCCTTTCCCTCACGGGCCAGTGTTGTTTTAATTTTTTCCTGTTACGTGACGTGTTTCTTTTCACAGGGGACATGGGTGTAGGCAAGTCTTGTCTGCTGCACCAGTTCACCGAAAAGAAATGTGAGTGAATGTCGACTAGTGTTCTTGTCTGTGTTATTTGTATTGATGTGTACATACAAACCCAATAGGTTAACAGACACAGTATGCCACGCTCTTATCATGTATATGCGTTGATGGGTTTGGTAACTTTCTTGGTACTAATGAGGTCATAATGCCAGACACCGCTGTAGTATTTGGGCCATTGAATGGATCATGTCATACTGCTGTTGTAATGTCTTTGGGACCTATGTGTATTTGTGTCAAATGGTACCGTACGTCCCTAATGAGTGGGAGTGACTTGGTACGAGACTTTATGATTCATGAATTATTCATACATACACAGTCATGGCTGACTGTCCGCACACCATTGGAGTGGAGTTTGGGACGAGAATAGTGGAGGTGTCAGGTCAGAAAATCAAGCTACAGATCTGGGACACTGCAGGCCAGGAGAGATTTCGGTAACTATCGACCTGCCTATAATATGCGTCGCTGTTGGTTCATAATTACATGCTGTTTGAAAAGTGGCTCCAATAAACGTTACTATTATGGACGAATGCAACATATTTTCGGTGGGCACGTATATAGTTAGTAGTACACATGTATGCATTATGGTACGGTGGCATAAAATCCTGCATTCAGACACCTAGGCAGGCAAGCTTCGCTAGCCAACATCTTCAGCAATGACAATTCAGGTGTCTACATGCAGGAATTGTATATACACAGCACTGTTGTATCTCTCTCCCCTCCTCTCTCTCTCCTCAGAGCGGTCACTCGGAGCTACTACAGAGGAGCGGCTGGAGCTCTGATGGTCTATGACATCACCAGACGAAGCACGTACAATCACCTGAGCAGCTGGCTCACTGACGCCAGGAACCTCACCAATCCCAACACTGTATGTTGTAAAACTCTCTGTTTCAAACACAAAATAAGAATGAGAGTGTTTTTAGTATTCTTCCCTTCTAGTAGCATAATTATTATCGTCTAAGGGGTTGGGGTATGCAGTTAGGACCAGATCATGTGTATGATAGGGAACTGAGATTTTAGTGTCCAGTATAATAGATCCTCTCTAAAAGGACTCCCTGAGATGAAAACACCTCCTTAATTTTCTACCCAACTTTTATAAGTTTGCAAATATGTTTTCTTCCATAACATTCTGCCCCCTGTTGCATTGTTAACGTCCATGTTAAAGACGGGGTTCAACTGCAGTAACTATGTGATTGGCTGGGTAACATGATTATCATGTGATCAGGTGTACTATAAGACTGGTATTGTCTTTACTCACATGATCTCATTTGCTGCAGGTAATATTCTTGATTGGAAACAAATCTGATCTAGAGGGACAGGTATAATCCTCTCGTATACCAAAATATCTTCCTTCATAGATCATTACATGTATGGGTTTCTTGCAGTTTTATGGAGTCAGATTTTGTATTGGCCTAGATTATAAGGCATGTTGTGCTGATTTTTTTAGTGGCCTTGATTGAGGCTTGTTGTGCTGTCTAATAACGCGTCCATTCTGTGTTGTTTCTGCAGCGGGACGTGACGTACCAAGAGGCTAAGCAGTTTGCAGATGAAAATGGTAAGCTCGTTGACTATAACACTTTTACTACTTTCTATTGTCTTTTCATACCATATAGGGTTACTATTCATGGAGGCTAGTGCGAAAACGTAAGTAATGACAACACGTCCATTTTCACTCTATTGCTGGAGTCAACATCACACTTACACATTATATTTGTTCCAGGGGAGATAATGTTGAAGACGTCTTTATTGAGACAGCTAAGAAGATCTACCAAAACATTCAGGATGGAAAGTAAGAACCGTAGGGCATCAGCACAACATGCCTTAATATTTTGAAGCACGCAGGAATATATATACATAAGCCAGAGAGTATGAGTTTTGGTCATTTTAGTCAGATTCTATATACGGCATTAGTTTCTCTTCTGCTTGCTTCCCTCTCTCTTTCCCTAGCGTTGACCTAAACGCAGCAGACACTGGTGTCCAGCTAAAGAACACGACTGCTCCAGCAGACCGCAAACAGACACAGCAACAGAAGCAAGACGGTTGCAACTGCTAAAATTCTCTTCTGGAAAACCACTAGTTTTAGTTTTCGCAATGTCTATTATTACCAAAAATTGTATCATAATAAATGTGTAATATAATAGAGCTACACTACATGAGTGATTGTTGAACGTGTTGCTTTGCTGTGCACTTTTAAAGTCCCTGAGTTTTGTATAATACTCGTATGTGTGTGGTCTCTCATTGGCTTTATTCGTGCGCATCTTAATTACGTGTGGGCGTGGTTCGCATGAGTGTGCGGCAAATAGAATTCGTGCGAGTATGAGCGGAGAAGGGTCGAGAGAGGACCTTCTAGCCGAAGGAATCTTGGGGATTCTGGGACCTGCAGTCGAGCATGTCGACCAGAAGATAGCAGACGTCAGGTGAGCCCTACAGAAGCCAGCCTAGGACACCAGCTAGCATAGTATCTGCAAATTACTTGACTTGTCTTTCTCTTCAGGAAAAGTCAGGCAGACCTTAGGGAACAGGTTGACCAGCTTGCAGACGGTAGTGTATTTGAAACTGGCCCAGTATGTGAGTGATGCGTGCCCGTTTCAGAGCTACGGCAGCTGTCAGAGAAGCAAAAGGTTCCTGTTGATCTGGACACCTACATAAGGAAACTAGCCAACTCGAGAAAGAGGGTCCTACTGGTCAATGACATCCTCCAAAACGTGCAGGTACAGAGTTCATTCATTGGACCAACGACTTTTCACACAAAGGGCAAAGTGTTCAAACGATGTTGTGGTGTGTAGGGTCGCGTTGAGAAGCTGCACAAGTCGGTGGTGAGAGAGACCGCAAGACAACGGGCAGCCATTGAGGCAGGAGGACCTTAGCTCTCTGTGTTTTTGTGTTGGTGTACGTGCAATTTCTGTACATCAGTTTGTGTGAATCACAACACTGGTTTGTAGCTTGTACTCGTGGAAGCCCAGATTATCTTGTGTTTCTAATTTCCAGTGCTTTTCTGTACAGTGTCATGTCCAGTCCTTCCACACACCGATGAGCCAGTGCGCGCAGAACCAGACGTCCGCCGCACGTCCGTCCACTTCCGTCCACCTCACCTATGAACTGGAACAGGGCCCCTTGCGAGAACGGGAACGGCTGCATGAGACTGCAGTCCACGGGTAGCTCTAAATAGGGTGGCTCGTAGTGTCCCAGCCAAACGATACTGTCTTTCGTCTCGTAGCGCAGGAGTCTTCCGACCACACGCACCATACTGCCGTGGATTTCTTCTGGCGTGCATGCGTGTAGCTCGGGAACCGTAGAAAAGACTGCTACCAGTCGCTGGACCGACATTATCTTCTGATCTCGCAGGTGGTGTGGGCGGGGCTTGGAGTGACCGCATTTCCACTCCGTAAATCCCCTCCATTCTTCGCGGGTGAGTATAGACGCTTCCAGAAGGCAGGATCTCGAAATAGCTAGAGACAAGCAATCGCCGCAATCTTACCTTGAACAGTAGGCTGAGGAGACCTGTGTCTAGCTGCTGTGTTCGGCTCATAAAACTGCACGTGTTCGACCATGGTGTATGATGTGAAAGAGGCAAAGTTCTACGGTGGCGGTACACGTCGGCCCCCCTACTGAGGCGATCGCCTAGTGCCCTAAGGGAAGCCGAGTTCGACACGAACAACACAGTAGTAAATACAGATATGAGAAAAGTGTGCCCTGCCCGTTTTGCAGTCAGGCTGCCTCTTACATCCACTCGTATCAGGTTCATAAACGGTTATTCTTCCCAGCACTGTTGGGGGTTGCCCCAAGTTGCCCAATCCGCGGGGGTGAATGATGATGAAGAGGAAGGCGTTATGTTAAGACGGCCATCAAGTAAACCACCAGACAAGAACGTCAAACCGGAGAAAATTCAAAGGGAGGAGTGAGGACTTGCGAGTTGGTCAGGAGGCCCCAGCGAGTATCTGAGGGAGAAGGGAAGGAGAGAGCGGAAGAGTCCCCTTTATCCCCACCCAAAAAAGGGGCAGAGGGAAACCGAGAGACGTGGAAAAAAGGAAAAGCAGGAAAACCCTTGGCCCTCCGCTCCCTCCCCAGCCCCCTCCTCCTTCTCTTCGTCGTGGCACATGTGGATGCATACACGTGTATACCCAAGTTGCCATGTGGCTGTTGTATTGTACATTATGTAATTGGGCAATGTACCCATGAGTAATTGGGAACATGCCAAACATTCCTCATACTACTGCCCCAGGCGACACCCGTAAATATTATCTAACCACCCAAGCACACGGGACCACAATCCGATTAGAGAGAATGAGGAAGAAAATGAGGGCCCGACGGTGTAAGAAGCTCACGCCGACGACCCATCGAGGAAATAACGCTCCCAAAAGGGAACCCCTGGAGCTGCGGAAAGAGAGTTACGAAAGCCCTCGAGCCGACTCTTCCGGGACGCTCCTGCAGCGATACGCGCCTTGCAAAAGAAATTAGCTCATTTCGTGATGTTCAGAGGAAGAGACGGGATTGGTAACACGATGACGAAGACACAAAAGGCCGAAGTTGCTGACTGTGGTGGAGGCATGGGAGGAGAGGGGAAGGGGAGAACGCACAAAGGAGCATGATCTACCCACTAAAGGTATAATATACGTACTCTATACATACTCGTGACTGTGTGTACATACATTCTGTGTGAGATTGTGTGCATTATGTAGAGAGGATGTACGCGCGGTTCGTCCTTGTGGAACTACGTGCTGTTTGTTACAGTGCATGAAGTCGTAGGTGTCATAGTTGATTCACTTTGTGTGCGACTAATGACCACCCCAAAAGCCAGACAGATCGAATACTTGGTCAATCCAGACGTCGAGAGTCACCGAGATCTCCCAGCTGTCGTGTCTGACTCAGACTGGGGGTGTGCGTCTGATGCCACTATCATCTGCAGGTGTCTCTGATGACCTCTACAATGAGGGATGTGAGTGTCACAAGCTGGCCGTTCAGAGAGAAATCATCGTGTGACGAGTGCAAGGGGACGAAGGGAGGAAAAGAGGTGAGTTTTTCATCACTAGTCACTTTCGTTCTAGCAGTATCGGCCTGTCGGAATGGTCCTCGCTAAATCGTTCTATGCATTGGCTAGCTAGTGAAGCGGGGTGTCGAGCCTGAAGCATTTAGCTACGTAATTGTCTAAATTACAGCGATGTAGAAAGGTACGTGTGGGGACTATACACATGCTAGCATATCTCGCACATGACACACTTACACACAATGTCCACATGTAACCCTGTACCTCGCCAGTAGCGCTTGCGCCGCCCTGGCTTTCTTCAGCTAGGGTCTCGTTGGCTTTCTACGAGTCAGCATTCTAGACGTGCTTGCTGCATGTCCCACTCATGTGTGTTACTAGCTCACATAATGTATGCGTTCGTTTCAGTGTGCTATTCTTATGTTGACACAGGTGCTTGCTGTGTTACACGGAACGAAGCAAAGGAGGATAAGGGAGCGGTGCCAGGGCGTGGCGGTGTAATGTGGATGAAAACAAAGCTTCAGAGAGTACTGTACGGATTCAATGTGCAAAAGGTAGCCAATTGAACGGGACACGTCGCTATCTCTGCTCGTCGTTTTCTCCTCGCTCTGTCCTGTCTGCGCGCTGATCGCTCTCTCTCTGCGCTCTTCTCTCTCCATATCTCGTCTCTCTCTCTCTCCCCTTCACATATCCCGCTCTCGCCGTCGTGTAGATTCCGTATTAGGAGACTAGGTCCAGGATTGTGCAGCAGTTTCAGGGCAGCGGCATGCCGCGGCAGCGATGTGCGAGTGTGTCGGGGGAGTGGGGAAGGAAATCATCCAACGGTGAGGCCCTGTCACACACACTGTTCTTGTGACAGAGCAAGAGAGAGCGGTTTTTCTTGTTTTTGTGAGTGTCCAAAAAAGGTTCCGGATATACTCAGAAAGAAAACTCAATTCCCTAACATGTTTCCAAAGGTGACCTCTCGCCTGCATTGTATCAGTCCAAATGGCCCAAAACTGATGATTAGCGATTTTAACATTATGATGCACGATTTGCAACATTGTTGCGTGATATTTACTGCAACTTCAGAATCACCATACGTTCAACAAACCCATCATACACAACTTTGGTCTTATGTTGTGTAATATGGCCCTTACGTCGGCAATTTGTTATTGCTGTTTGTCTCTCTGTGCTCCTGTGTCCAGAGAAAGATCGGTTGCAAGAACAGAGTGTAACGCTGACAAGGTGTTGATACAGAAGAAAAGAAAAGGTCCTGGAGGTAAACATCGATAAAGGAATGATAGACGTCCAAAGGGGGGAGGGAGGGAGGGGGGGCGGAGGGGAAGGGGGGGGGAAAGGGGGGTACGGGGGGGGGGGGGGTGGCGAGGCGGGGGGTGGGGTGGGGGGGGGGGGACGAAGGGGGGCGGGAGGGGGGGGGGGCCGCGGGGGGGGGGGGGGAGCGGCAGGGGGGGGGGCGCGGGGAAGTGGGGGGGGGGGGGGGGGCGGGCCGGGTGGAAACCGGGGGGGGGGTGGGGCGATAGGGGGGGGGGGAGGGCGGCGGCCATGGGGGAGGGGTGGGGTGTGGGGGGGGGGGGCGGGGGGCGTGGGGGAGGGCCGGCGGGGGGGGGGGGGGGGGGGGGGGGGGGGGAGGGGGGGGGGGAGGGGGGGGGGAGAGGGGGCGGGGGGGGTGGGGGGGGGGGGGGGGGGGCGGGGGGGGGGGGGGGGGGGGGGAGGGGGTTGGGTGGGTGCGGGGGGGGGGGGGGGGGGCGGGGGGGGTTTTTTTTTTGTTTTTATTTTTTTTTTTTTTTTTTTTTTAACTTTCTGGACGGAGAGCAACCAGGTCTGTGTGTGTGTAGATCGCTGACTGAAGGCCAACGTATACTAGCCAATGTACACTGGTAACTTTGTTGCAAGGTACAAAAGTTTCAATGTATGGGTCTGATTGTTGTGTGCAAAAGACAACACTTTTTTCATGGAACATGTTGCGTGTGTAGCCATACATTGAAGTTGCATGAGGCTTTTGTCTCATAAGTTGGGTGTGTATGTGGGTCTTAACTTTATGTATACCAGCTTGGGTGGATCCTTACAATACAGTACATAACAGAGCAAGTGTATGTGCAAGTCTTTACATGGTGATTTACTGTGTTACTAGGAGCCGGGTCGAGAAACTGGTGACATCATAATTGTCCTCGACGAGAAAGAACACAATGTCTTCACTCGAAAGGGAGCTGACCTCAAGATTAATATGGTATGTATGTACAGTATGTATGTATGTATGTATGTATGTATGTATGTATATATGTATGTATGTATGTATGTATGTATGACATGTACTGCTTCTCTGCACTATTATGCTTATCGACACGCACACAACACTGTGCCCCATACTTCACTCCCACGCACACACTGTATATATTTACCCACCTCTTTTGGTGCTGCACTTTTTTCTAAGCAAATGGTCCGTCTCTTAGAGAGTTGGGCTGGATAACTGTACAGTGGAACCTCCAATAAGGGACCCTCCGAGATAGGGATGACCTCTCTACAAAGGACATTTGTTTGTACCCCACGCCAATACTTAAGTGTATTATTTGACCTCTGAGATAGGGACGACCTCTCTACAAGGGACACTTGTTTCAACCACATGCTAATACTCTATGTAGTGTATTATTTGACCTCCGAGATAGGGACGACCTCTCGAAAAAGGCAAAAATTTTGGCCCCCATAGTGTCCTTTTTTCGGAGGTATTGGGTGAAGATGATGTGTTGTGTTGTCTGCAGGAGATTGAGCTGTCGGAGGCTCTCTGTGGACTGAAGAGAATCATAAGAACTCTGGACGACAGGCAACTGGTCATCTCCACTCACGCTGGCGATGTCATTAAACATGGTACACCCCTCCTTCCTTCCCTCTCTGTTTTTTAATGTGTATGCTATAATGAGAAATTATTAAGGCGTAAACTACACGAATTTCTTGGTTTTTGGGGACACTGCCGAACTCCTGACTCTCTACTCCATTTATGTATGTATATGGTCTATGAATCTCTTTAGGCGATGTGAAAGTGGTGCTAAATGAAGGGATGCCTCATCACAAGAATCCTTTCGACAAAGGTCGACTTATCATCAACTTTAAAGTAAGCAAGCAATAGCATTTAGGTTTGGTGCAAATCTTCGAGCTGCAATCTTCAAATTTCACTTATGTCTGGGAGATAAGATAGATACCGGTATCAGGGTTTTATCTGACGGAGGGGGAGGGGGGGCAAAGAGGCAATTTCATCCCACCCCCCAGAAAATGGCTTTATTCTGGGTCACCTTATTATTTTTCAAAGAACTGATTTGCTGATTGCCCTGAAAGTAAAAACGTTGAGTATTAATTCATGTGCCTATACTGTTTGCTTCGTCATGACACATGGTCCATGGTGTCTCTTGAGTATTATTACTATAGGCTCTTTTACACGTCCATTGCTGTGTGTGTGTTGACCTCTCAGGTGAGGTTTCCAGTGTCCCACTTCCTCCCCGAGCCCAAACTGGAGCAACTGTCCAAACTCCTCCCCCCTCCCTCGCAAGACCCTGAGAAGATGGACACCGAACAAGACCCCGAGGACTATCTGGAGGTAGGGAGCCAACAGACCCCTTTACATGTACTGAAGGAGTGTGGCAGCAGTGGCGAAAAATCACCTCGCTTTTTCTCCATTGATAATATATGGCACGGGAAATATATGTGTTGGATCATGTGACTGTGTCCAACCTCCTCTGGGCAGTAATATAGGCTTAATCTAGAGACTGTTATTCTTTCACTGGGCCCTATTGATTTACTGTCACATTCCCTTTGAACATGAGTTACACTCTATTTGCCATTGAACTTGCATTGTATTATACACTAGGCTGAGTTGGAGGACATTGACCCTGAGACTGAGAACCGGAGAAGAAGAATGTCGGTGAGTATTATCGCAGTATTCCACCACATGTTACTACAGGGGAATCTCTTATAGTGGACTCTTGGAGGAGTTATAGGCATCTTCGAACTCCCCTTCATATATACACCCTTCATTCTCACAACTTTTTCCGTTTGAAACAAGTAAACAAGATATCCTACACTGAGAGCGAAGATCATTTAAATCTTTCTCTCATTATCCAACTGCTGACACAACTAGGAATTGTTTATTCACATCCCACTTCATTTGACTTTTCCATTTTTCACCCTTCATACTGACAATGCCGTCTATTATCCAACTGCTGTATATACAGGGGCATGGCGGAGGTTACTCTGACAGAACCAGAATACGTATGGAAGGAGGAGGACCGGGAGTGAGCTGCCAGACACAATGATACTCACCGAGACGAGAGAAACACTCGGCAACAACTTACAAGTCTCCATAATCTGATGTTGTTATTATTTATGCTCGCACGGTGCACAGCTTCTTGGGTTTTGGCCTGTTTGCCTCATAATTATACATGCATAATACTGTTACATGGAGCCAGAAATCTGATATATAGTATGGTGGTTGAAAATAATATAAACACAAACTTTTAAGGCTATCGTAATAGCTTCACAAACACAGCAAAAAGTGAAAAAAAGTTGGACATGTTACTTAATGGTCAACCCTCTTAGAAGACTTTGGGGTTGACCTGTACATACATATAATGCTGCCAGACAGGTTCTAGTATCGTGTGCCATGCTGTGTTACTCTTGTTCCACCACGTCCCCGGGGTGAAGTTCTAGTGGCCAGTTTGTTGGTGACGTTGATGACTAAGTTGAATATGGGCAGCGGTGGTAACCTGTGGAAGAAGAGTTCATTGTTAGCTCTATTGCCCCCGTGCAGTATGATTGCATGAATCAGGCCATCAAGGGGCACAAGGTGGTTGTTAGTGCATATCAAACTACACAATATAGGACACAAAAAGAGCTGCCCTAGGTGGGACTCAAACCCATGACACTCTGTTCTCTAGACTAGTGCTCTACCATACGTAATATACCTTGAAGGTGTAGGTTTAGCTGAAGTGGCACTTATAACGAAGAGAGGAAATGACACGGCAAACATACTGGCACTGCAAAGTGGAACAAGGGTTTCACTCTATGTGATGTGTGAAGTTACCCATACTACATGGTTTGTATGTACCTGATGACCAAGGAGCCTGAGAGGGAGGCAAGGAAGGCAAGGGGCAGACCAAAGCCAATGAAGTAGGTCCATCTTGCCTCCAGGTACGTTATCCTCTGGTGCACTGGCCAACCTGCAGACAGAATGAGATCTCCTGTATCTATATACATGATGCACAACAAAGCATGGCGAGCAATACCAACTGCATTAAGTTCTCTAACCTAGTCAAAAGGATGAGCTATACCGGGTGGAACTCAAACCCACAGCATTCAGCTCTCCACTGTTCAAATGCCACGCGCAGTATACTTTACAGTAAAAACTAGCTGGCAAGGACTACTTGTGTGTGGAATGTGGCAGTGCTAAATTTAGAAACAGTTATTACTGAACGTAAACATTGCATTATATATAGCACTGAGCCCTATTGTAACATATAGCTGCCGCATTCGTCTATATGTGTTGGTCATATTATTACCATCGTGCATCCACTTGTACTCGAAGCAGTAGAAAGAATAGAGAATGGTCATGTGCAGCAGACTCAGTAGCCATCCAACTCCTGGTATTAGACCCACCACCATTGCCTACACATACATTATAGCACCACGCAAGGACAGGGAGCAAAACATAAAGAAGAAACCGACATTGGCGGATGTCGTGATGTTTGGTTAGTAAACTCGCTAAGTGCATTGTGTATATAAAATTGGTGAGAGAAGCGAGCCTATTTAGTAACCGGAATGTCATTTTGCATATATCACTATCCAGTCAAACTGAGACTGTGACCCGTACCATAATGTTCTACATTTGTAGCACCACTAAAACGTTGCAGCCACATTCACTCCAATACAATGTCGTTCTGGTACCATACATTCAGTTATTCTTGTAGCTATAGTGTATAACCTGGAGTAGGAAGAGGAGTTGGAGGAGGATGGAGAACAGGAGGTCAGCGATGAATCTGCTGATGCTCTGGCTCACTGACTGACTACTGGACTGCTGCTGGGACCTCCAATGAAACAACAGACCACGTTACCAAATCAATAGCAGGTGGCAGATGACAGTTGACTTACTTGGTTTTCTTGAGTTTCTGACTCTCATTCAGAGCTGCAGAAGCTATATCCTACATAAAGTTTGAAACACCACATTTCACATAGTGGCAGAAGAAAACCTACTGGTTTTTGTATGTACATTAGGCAGTTAATTAAGGAGGGAAATGAAGCTGATGATTACCTGAAACCAGATGACATTGATGGGTTTGCTGATCCAGAAGACAGGCAGTACCCACAGTCCAGTGAACAGGTAGTGTAGAAATGTGGCTAGCCACTGGAGCAGATGGGACTCAGTTGCAGGCGAAGAGATTACAAGTCCTTGGGAATGGTTGGGCGAGGGGATGGCGATAAGAGAAAAGAGTGATTATGTAAAATAGACGGTGAGGGTGAGTAACTGTACCGTACATCCTCCCTGCCAAGTGCTGCACTCCTGGAAGAAACACATAGTCAAATGTGAGGATTCCAAGCTGTTGTAAGAAAAGGAGCACGTTTACACTCAAATGAATGGAGTTAGAAAAAAAACGGCTAGTAGCAGCTTGTAAATGGTAACGTACGGTTAGGTACACGTACACAGAGAATGACTCCATTGAGAAGGAAACACTGGAGCAGCTGTCGTCTGATTTTGGCATTACTAGAAAGGTCAAGAGCGTTGCTCTCTAATTGGAAATCACGGCATCACAGGCTAGCTGGACTTACTGCTGCACCAGGTGAAAGACCGGAAGAACTCCGAGCAGTGAGTGGTAGCAGCCAGTGGCCACACACTGAGCTCCTGAGAGGAGATCCTTCGCCGAGTTAGACACTCCCTCCATTAGCTAAAACAACACAAATTGCGCATGCGCAAATAAACTTCCTGGTGGTTGCAAACTGCAGAGCGTGTATATACGTATTGCAACAGCTAGCAACAGGTTCATCTTCAGATCCAACACAACTTCATTCTGGTGCTCTGCACGACCAACGAAACACTAGCAGAAATGGACGCCGCATACAAGATCCGCTGGTTACGAAAAAGAGAAAAGCTGAAGCATATCATTAGCTTATGAGCAGACAGACAGCCGTGTAGGTACTTGAAGGTGAATTAGTGTCATTCGCTAGTGTTGATGCACAGTCACTGAAGATTTTACACATTGGCTGAGTGCCTACAGTGTAGCTAGAGATGGCACTCCCTCAAAACTTTTGTAGAGAGCACTGGAAGAGACCGTTGTCTTCTTGAGTGGCTGCTGGTAGCAGTCGAGCCATTGGAACTAGTAGTTTTAACCTCCACTTTTTTTACACTTCTTCAGTAGTTAGTACCTGAGAGGAGAGAGACATGGGAGGTACTCGCTGCGCATGCGTACCTACGGGGGAAGTGTCCTGTTCTTCCGTGGCAAGACATAAACTTTGAAACGTGAAACTTTGTTCTCGCGCACAGCTCACCGTCACGCCATCACCGTCCGCCACGGCGCAGTGCCTGCGAAACGCATAATGAGGTCCACTGGAGGAGCTACTACGTTTTCTTGATTTTCTTCTGCCATCAATTTCAATCATCTGCCAAATTTTCTGCACAGAATGTAAGTAGCTAGAGCTAGCTTGGTACTCATCAGTATATAGTCTTTCTTTCCGGTTTGGCGGTAGCTATGACGAAGAGGATGTGACCTGTAACTAACTATAACGTTTTTTGCAGTGGATCCAACTCGGATCATCTTCCATGTCACTTTCCCTGGAGAGTTCTTTGGCAGTCCAACCATCCCTACCTACTGCATTAATAGCACATCTCTGTGCCTGTAGTACTGAGCCTCTCACTCTCAATCGTCTCACTGATGGAGAATATGGAGATGGTTCAGACAGAGTTGACTATTCACAGTTCATAGCCTGGAATGGGGTCTCCAGGATCACGCTAACACGTTCAGGTGGCTAGTACTCTAAATTCAGTGAGAACTGTAAACCTGTTCTTCTATCATGACCCGGCACTTGGAATAGGTCTACCTGAGTTTAATCTTACTGGCTCAACAAGTGAAACGACGCCGGGAGCGCCTCTCCCATACACCATCCTCGGTAACCAGGACCTCGGGGCTGGTGATGCGCAAGTCCGAAATGTGACACTAGCTCTGACTCAGAGTATAGTAGGAGATGCTAATCGTTTTCACATTGCATTCTCTCTGATTAGTGGCGTCCAGCAGTTTGCTCTCAGTGAAGTAGAGCTCTGTTCTGACGTAGGTAAGCTATTTTGTTACTACTCAAGCTAGAGTAGCTACCATATAATTTCTTATCTCTCTGCCCACCAGCCGAAGTTGCAGCAGAGACCCTCTCAGTGAGACTGAACAGTGAACCAATACAGCTAGTGAACGGGTCAACTGTTCTGTTACCAGCCAACAGGACAGGAGTCAGCGAAGATGACGTCATCAGACTCTCCTGTACTGTGGTCAACCAGGGCAGGTTCACGTGGGTGTGGACACTCCCTGACTCTGTCTCCTCCACAACACAACAAGAGATTCTGGACGGTCAACTGATACTGGATGGCACACGGACTAGAGTCATTGAGGTTCCCCGGAGTAGGGAAAGTGTTGGGGAACTACACCTGTACTGCCAGTTATGCCACTGGCACTGGACTTCCTGCTTCATCTGTTGCTGAGGAATTTATCATTGATGTAGAATGTGAGTTAAAAAATTAGAGTACCACCACCACATCTCTTTAACGTGCATACAAGACTACGCAGTAATCGTAATAGTGACATCTGTTACAAGCCTAATGTAAAAACAAAGAGACAGGAATCATGAGTAAAAGTCTGCGTCTATATATAAGTTTGTAAGACAAACCATAAGTTAGTCTAGCTGTGTCAACTTTGTGCACCGATATTCTTCCTCAGTGGTTTTGTACCCAAACGAGAGAACTGTGATTTTTGAAGAAAATGATTTTGTGTTGTTGGAGTGCATCTTGGCCGGCGAGGTATCATGGACTGAAGAAATACGGTGGTTTTTCAATGGACAGATCATAAGCAATTCCGGAAAATATAGTGTTTTGGAGTCGATAAACATTCTGTGTGCATATGGGACATGTCATCAGTCACAACTGCAGATAAGACAAGCTGGTCAAGCTGATGCTGGGATCTACACATGTCAGTATGCTGGTCTTTCAGATGTGATCCTCCTAAGTGAGTAGGGTTCTTCCCATACTATTGCATTGCACTCAGTTGATCATGCAGTGTGTCCTTATAAGGGGGGGTTGCACTATAACCAAGTGTTCCAATTTTGAAGTCCTCAAATTTATAATATGCTCCACCAATCCTACAGTGCAACTGCTATCACCAGCCATACCGCCAGCTTCACTCCCAGATCCACCCCCCACACAGCAAACTAACACTCCTTTCAAATCACCAGAGATCCCTACTCTCATTGCTACAAAAACTAACACTCCTTCCAAATCATCAGAGATCTTTTTGATTGCTGGACTAACCGCTGCAGGATTTGTGTTAAGTCTGACCGTAGCTGTAATCGTCACGGTTATGTGTGTAGTAATGAGGAGACGAAAGTCACTGATGGCACAACCCAATGAACAGCCAATGTATGACTATGTGGAGCCACCCAATCTACCACCAGAGAGGGTTAAGTTGGAGGGGAACACGGCCTATGGTATTATCCAACCACAACCTCTTGAAGATCTGTCTGCTACAAACCAAACAACTCCCTCTGAAACTGTAGCGACGAAGGGGAATGAAGCTTATGGACAGACAGGGGTTCTGCAGTTACAAGAAAATGAAGCTTACCAACAGAGAGAGGTGCTGCAGCTACAAGAAAATGAAGCTTATGAACACACGCGAGAGGTGGTCATTTACTTGTAGGTGAATGTAGCATATGAACAGACAAGAGATAAGTACTAGCAAAATATTGTGTATTTGGTCCTTGTTACTCCAAGTAAATTCCAAATTCCAGGGAATTTGTAATAAAAATAGTAGCTAGCTAAACATGCCCACTTATCAAACACAACCAAACTTGCCCACCACACTTTTGTGGTCACTCTCACTAATTCCTAGCATATTTTTCTCATACCGGCTATACATTTGCTGTGTGAATGCTGTAAATAGCCATAAGGGTTCCTTGCACAAAAATCGTATATTGCAGAGAGACAGACTAACACACGACACAAAACCAGGCATAAACTTGATGATTGAAAATTTGCACCAAAGCTAACGTGAGACATACAGAGCTAAGTCGTTCACACTATTTATGTCTGGGAGGAGGCCCACTGAGCTCCTGCTGAGGGTATGCCACTCTTCTCCCATGACGTAACCTGTTGTAACTGCCCATCACTGGTGCTCTCGGGGCTGGCAGCATCTGTGGGGACATTTGCTAAACTAACATTTCCTCTACAAAAGAAAATGATTCAACATACCTGATGGCTGTTTATTCTGCTAACTTCTTGGGACATTTCACTGACAGTGGATTGCTAAGAGATAAAACATTTCACATCATAAGAGGTTTCATAAGCAAGTTGAAGTATCTTAGAGCTATATAAGAAATATATAGTGAACTAACTGTATCATCCATGGGGTCACGGTGGGGTCCAGTCATACTGGACACATGGGCAAAGGCACTCGGATTGAAGAACTGTTGAGTGAAAATGAGGTTAATCACGGTTAATCACTTAAGACAGTGCATACAGTGCAACCTGGACATAATGGAAAAACACCTCCATAAAGGACACACTTTGAGGTCCGAAATGTACACCTTTATAATATTACATTTTTAACACCCAAGAGACGAAACCTCCCTAAAAAGGCTGGTCCCAGTGTCCCCCTTTTTCAGAGGTTCCACTGTAACACATACATGTCCTAACCTGAGGCATTGCCCCCCTATCAAGGACAAAAGCATGCCCCAGGTTCCAGTAGGTCCTAACCTGAGGCATTGCCTGCTGAGTGGGTGGGGGTGGTTGGGACGGCTCATTTGACGCTGGGGGAGGGACATTTGGGGCTCTATGATGGCGGTGGTCATCTCTGTGATGATGATGATGATGATGATCATGGGCTGGAGGAGGTGCTGTCTGCATTTGAGGCCATGACTCCACTGCAGTGGACGGAGGCACTCCCATTACCTCAGTTGCATCTGAATACAAATATGTGAAATCAATATTTCACAAAGCATCGCCTCAGTTTCATCAGAACACACAAAATCAAATGACAAAGGGCAGCAATTTCTCCTCAAACAACACAAAAATTTGGATGTCTGAAAATGTGAATACTTAAATCGGGTGATGGTGAGTACATTTGCCAAGATGCAAGATGGGAGTACCGTGGGAGGGGTGTTGGTTGGTGTGAGGGTCTGACTGAGAGCTGGCCACTGGCTGTGTTGAGGTCGCAGTGGCAGTGGTGGTTTGGGTGTTTGTCACTGGCACAACTTCCCCTCCTTCTGTAGAGCATTCAACACATTGCTGACTACTACACACATTTTTCGCAGTCATAAATCCCCTGGGAATAATTATCATTACCACAGAACACATGTGCACACTCACAATGTGGTCATGTATATACACACATAATGCTATATACAGACAGTGAGCAAACCTTACTCGAAAGACAAGGGTTATGTATGCGTGACATTGCGCATACATACTTGCAAGTGCCTATATTGCTCTGACACGTGTGCACATGTTGACTGTCTGTATGTCAGTGTAGATGGCACTTTTCAGCTGCAGCAGAACCGACATACCTGATGTTGTAGGCGGTTGCTGAGGAACGAAGAAAGAGGGCGGGGCACCACCCGACATCATGGGAGGCAGGGCCATACTAGGGGGTGGAGCTTGTGTGGAAGCTCCACCCACACTGTTACCAGCTGGGTTTAAGACATCAACATACTTTGAGCGAACACCTCTCCTGCCCATTGCCTGTGCAGCAAAACAGTATATGAATTTGCAGACATCTTTCCCCACAAAATTGTGCAGATATATGTATATATATAGACAAGATTATTGTGCAGTAAAATAATTTCCCACTTAATTTCACGTTTCTTTGTAAATTTGCATGCTGCATAAAAACCTAGGGTGGACCTTAAACAGTACTAAAGGCTGGTCTCCATTCAGTCTTGTGCGGTCTGGACATACATACTGTTGATGACGGTATGGAAACACTTGCAAGACTCATTTACATACGACCACGCAAGTCTGGGTCTTGAAAATAGAAGAAACGAAGTCCACTCCCCAGACTGCTGACAGGCCGCACAAGACAGAGTAAGACTATATGGAGACCAGGCTTGGGAATTGCTCTGGTTGGACGGCCAAACACACCTGGCGAGAGTAGGCATTAGACACTGCTGGTGGAGCAGCGAGTGGTTGTCCCGTGGGTTGAGAAGCCTCTGCAGGACCGGGGGGCCTGGTCCCATCAGTTGAGTCAGTCCCCTGTCCACACTGCTGCTGTCTCACCGATGATAGTTTAGAGTCAGTGGGTGGAGGGGCCAGCTCTTGCTCATCCTGAGTGGATGACAATGAGAGAGGGTGTCACTATAAGTGCATCAGTAACGTAGCGCAAGAGCATGTATTGGTCAAAGCAATCGGTGCAACTGACAATGTAGAAAGTGCTACCTCATCTCCAGCATCCAGGTCTACCCATTTACCCTTCTCTTTGTCCCAGACAATCTGCAGCAGAGAACAATAGCAAGTCCATGCGTGTTGTACACAAACAGAACCTCTATACACACAATCTCAGAGGCTTCTAAGTGGATCTGCACTGTTTCCCAGTTAATATATCATTGTCCGACAAGTGCCACGTAATGTTCTCACGCTGGGCTCTCTGTCAGACGGTAGCTTGGCCCTCGGTGGGCCCGTCTTCCTGAACGGTTTCATGAAGAACGACAATATACCTCCCGACGTGCCCGGTTCTGCTCCCGGCTTGTCTTCTATGAAAAACATTATGCAAATACGCATGTACAGTACCACGGATCCTAACTTACTATTCTTTTTTGATTCCGTGTCCTCCTTCTTCTCTTCCTCTTCCCTAACTTCTCTCTCTTCTCTGCCGGTATCGCCAGCTACTGCAGGTGTGTTTCTGGCTCCACTGCTACTGAAAACAGTCTCCCCGGGAGCTTGTCCAGCGTACTGCTGATCCCAGACGTTGGCTCCATACTCGGGCTGGCTCGGAGGTTGCTGTAGGTTTGGTTGAAGCATCCCACCCTGCGATGGATCAGTCGCGGGCATACCGTACCCAAACTGTACAGGCTGCTCTTGCTCTCCTTGTTGTCCCTGGCCCTCCATGGCTGGATACTGTTGCCACTGAGGTGGTTGGACTTCTAAAGTTTGACCATACATTGGCTGTTCACCATACATTGGCTGTTCATACGATGCCACCGGTTGAGGCTGCACATCTCCCACAGCAGCATTTGTCACACCAAATTCACCAGAGCTTCCAGCGAAAGTAGAGTGTTGCTCCGATGCTGGTGGAACCTGAAACACTCCATAGTCTCCTTCACTAGTAGTAGGGTCAGTTGTAGCCGCGTATGCGCCACCGTATGGCATGTGGTCTTGAGTGGTGTAGTATGGTTGTGCTGCAGTGATAGTCCCATCGACTCCACTGGAAACTGGCACCGTCTCCTCTAGCTCCGGGTGCTGATTGCTCTGTGAGTAAGGGACCTCCTCAGCTTGGACCCCACCTTCGTCCAGGGGTGGCTGTACAGGCTCCAGGCCTTGCTGTTGTGACACAAGCAGGTTGCTGCTCGGCTGGTAAGCTCCCTGCTGGGCTGCAGACTGCATTAGAGGCAGGGTGCCACCGACGAGACTTCCCTCTTTGCTGGAAGTAGCCGTCGAGGATTCAACGCTGCCGGCTTTGTACGAGTTACCAGGCACCTTCAGGAACTGATGTCTAGCCGTACCTACGAATGAATTGCGCCTACCCTGGCCGTACACCTGGCTGACAGAGCTGAAAGTGGGACTGGGAGTACTGCGGGCACTGGAGGTGTAGTTCCCAGCCATGATGTCACTGGATGTCTGCTGTAGCTGGAGGAGCCAGGACGGTAGCTCTGTCTCCACTACTCCGTGAGGATGGTTGAGGTGGTGGAGTTGGGTGGACAGGTCGTCCAATACGTGCAGCAGAGTTGGAGAGAACTTCCCAGGAGACTTTCCGATGAACGCCGCTATCTGCTCGCAGTACTTGAACGCCTTTGCTACCATTCCAAACTGGGTGAGCTGAAGAGCGAGCAGGAACTTGAACACCTGGAAGTGAGGCAGGACGTACTCTAGTTTCCCTAGACTCATGGCATACTCGAATACTTCCATCTTTCTGAGGTGCTCAGGTCGTGGAAATGCTCCCATTGCCAGCTCACTGTTGGGCGTCCCGAGCAGCAGGTACTTGGAAGTGGTGCTACCGTACACTCCGAACGGTATATCTGCTAGGTGGTAGCAAAAGTGGGCCCCACAGAGATGACCGCTCTCCAGCAAAGAGTCCCCGAGAGTCATGATGCTGGTGTTGTCCAGTTTGTTGGTTCGGTTGGCGAGAATCATGGCGAGGTGAGGACGCCAGCTCCCGGCACGACGGAGACCTTCGGGCTTCACAGCCGATGGCGTTCTTCCCAACATCAGTGTGTAGAAGGTACTCAGGGGGTCTGTGGTCACCAGACTTGCCGTGAAGCGGTTGATGACGTACGTACGACACTGCTCGTCCATCTTGCTGGCTAACATGAGAGCGTGTCCCCACAGACATCGGCTGCAGGCCAGCTCGAGAGCATCCCTCTTCCTTCCACTTATGAGAAGCTGTCGGATGTTCTCCAGTGCATCTTCCTGATCTCCGGGTCCCACGTGAGTTCGACTGGGGATAACGGTCGCCCTTTCCCTCGTGAGCAGCTCAGAGATGTCACTTGCCACCACAACTCCATTCTGCTGGCAGAGGAGCACCAGAAATTCCCAGAGCAGTGTCTCGTCATTGAGCTCCTTTAGCACCGCCTCATCCTCCTCATTCTCCTCTCCAGCCTGCTTCTTGGCCCGGCACTGCTCGGCCTGTCTCGCGGCATAGGAAATGGGCACACTCTTCGGGGTTTCTCCCGGCATCAAGGGTCCAGGGAATTCAGAGACGGCTCTCACAAAGTTGGCATGGACCGAGTCACTCACGAGCTCTGTCACGTGCGACAGCTCCACCTCGGCTCGCTGGAAAGCCCGGAGATTGTGTGGGAGGACCACGACAAGTGTACCTCCCGGTGCAAAACTGGCCCGCACATGAGGACAGGCAAACTTTTCGGGAGTGTTACGGATGACAATGGGAGGTTCCAGGGGTTCGCTTGCAACAGGAGGTTCGCTAGGGCCCCAGTCTGGCTGTAGGGGAGGCTCTGGACCATATTGGGAAGGGTTTGGATACAGATGATGCATGCTGCTCCCCTCTGGGTGGTATGGTGAGCGGTGCTGTGGTCCACCACGGGCCCCGCGAGTGTCTGGGGAGTCGAAAAACGTTCCTCCCTCTTCAAACACTCCTCCCGGGCCGTCAATGGTGGACTGGTCTGGGTAGGATCCTCCCGTCTCGTGGCTGATTGGCTGAGTTTGAGTATGCTCCCTCGTGTGCCTGTGGGGATCACCTTGTTCCGTGTACCGAGCATGATCGGGTACACCCTCCCTTGGATGCCCATAATAGTCACGATGGTATACGTCATATTCGCCTGGATAACCACCATACGGGTCTTCTACGTAGTAATATTTACCTGTGTAAGGATCGTACTCGGTGTAGTATGAGCCGTACGGGTCGTCCTCGTGTGGGTCCTGATAGTACACGTGTGGGGCTCTGCTACCTGGTCTTGGCCTATAGTAATCTCTATAGTACGGATCTTCATAGTAGTGGCCGTGTCTCTCATACTCGTAGGGGTCTTCGCCATAGTACGGGTCATATCTGTCCCTCTGTTGTTGCAGATCAGTTGTATGTCTCCATGGTCTCCCGTCACCCCTATTACCTCCATAGACATTGTGATGAGGGTGGGGCATGGGGTGCTCTGCCGCACCGCGGTGTGACTGCTGGTGGCCGGAAGGTGGGGGAAGGGAAGAGAGTGGATGTTGGTGGGAGGCGGGGCCGTGAGGGTGTGGTCTTCCGCCGGCAAGTCTGTGATGATCCACAACAGGAGCTCTTTGCTCGTGTGGAGCCATCGGTGCTGTTACCGTTGAGTGTGGATGGCCAGAGATAGGTACCGTCGATGAGGGAGCAAATTGAGATGAAACTGAAGGCTGACGATCTTCGGTCTTTCTGAGAAAACTTGGGACTGGTTGAGGTGGCATTGAGGGCATCTCGAATTTACCAATACTTGTTGCTGAAGTTTGAACAAGGCCTGGAGTAGTAATTGAGGGTGTTTCGGAAACACCTAGAGGTTGATAGTTGCCAGTCGGTGGAGCAAAACTTGGAGGAATCTGAGCTTGAGACATACTGACAGTCATTGGCCCAGCATTTGGCAGAGTTTTTAAAGTTGCCTGCGTTTGAGTGAGGTGTACTTTAGGCGGAACTGCAGAAAAGTGTGCTGATGTTAGCCCAGTCGAATACGGATTAGCTGGATGAGCTGAAACAACTGTTGAAAAACCAGTGGCCACGTCGCTTGCTGCCAGAGGAGCCTCTGAATTTGGCGGCGAGAAAACGGAATCAGGAGTCGAGGCTATGTTGTCATTTGTTGGCAATTGATGGAGGGGTACACTCTGGGGATGAGGTGGATTGTTGCTGAGTGGTGGGGCCATTGTTCCGGTAGTGTTGGCTGTAGACAACAGATGCTGTGGTTGTGTCCCTACATTGTCAGATGATGCATGGGTATTAGTAGGAGGGGGAGGTGGCTGCACACCAGTTACTAATGACCGAGCCATAGAGTGGGTGAGGTTTGCATTAGATCGGACACCGTGGGTACTAATAGCACCATCAGGTGTTGGTTGGTGGACAATTGGTGTAATGCCCTGGACACTGCTGACAGCATCGGTTTGTGGTGGGTGGGCATTAGATAGAACACCTGGAAGAGGTTGGTGGGCATTAGATGGAATAGAGTGCAGGGGTGGTTGTTGAGACAGAGAGTGGGGATTGTATGGAATACTCGGCTGGGACTGAAAGAGCACGGCATTCGATGGGGCATTTGACAACGGATCACGTGCTACAGGAGGAAGAAACAACGGAGGAGGTTGAGTCTGCACATTTGAGCTATCAACATTCGGTGGGCCACTTTCTCCATAAATATGGTCTGCTGGATCTCGTCCGCTATTGAGTGGCGTGGGCTGCAGTGATCCTGTAGGTTGCTGTAATTGCGAGCTTGGTGGAGGTTGGACTGACACTGACATCCCATCGTGCGAGCTGCGTTGCACAATATTGGCATTAGTCCTCTCTTGAGTGAGTGGCAAATGTTCCACAGGGGGTGCGTGAATATTCGATGGAGGTGGTAAAACGTAAGGGACCTGGGTCGGTTGTAGCCCAGTCTGTGCTGATAGAAGAACAGCCCGAGGCACCACTGCAGCATTCAGCATTGGCTGTGGATGAGGAGGCAACACTGAAGACGCCACAGATGGTTGCAGCAACAACTGAGGCTGAGAAGTGGGAGATGGTGGCTGTAGAGGTGACATTGACATTGTGTGAGAAGCTGGGTTTGCATGAGGAGTTTGTAGCAACGGTTGAGACTGGGAAGGGGGTGGTTGTGGAGGTGGCATTGACATATTTGAAGCTGGCATTGTTGTGGCAGGAACTTGTGGTTGTGAAGAGAAAGGGGAAACAAAAACAGTTCCTTGTGGAACTGAGGAAACTTGAGGAGGATAAGGTGTAGCTCCAGTCATTTCCTCTCTGGGTACCTCACCGTGTGAGGGTGCCTCTGAAGTGGTGCATAGTTGATGGTGGGGAGGGTGTGTGGGGTGTCCAGAGGGCACCAAGTAGGGTGAGGTGTGGAGAGGTGGAGGCTGGCTCACTGAAACAGATTGTGATTGCAAGGACATTGCAGGGAGTGAACTGCTGTGGAGTGGAGGTAGAAAACCTTGCGTGCTAGCAGCAGCAGCACTAGTCTGTGCTGGTGCAGGCTCAATCTTGGTTTCTTCTGCTTGTCTTACCTGATCCTGGGCAAGGTGTCCGGCTTGTCTCGGAGGTGGAAACTGCAGAGACGGTTGAGGGGTGGTGGAGGAAGGAGGAGGCAGAGGTTTCGTCACAGGGGCCGGCGGAAGGATTTTGACCGGTGACTGCTGTGCGATATCCTCCTGACTGTCCAACAGAGAAGACATGGACTGGTTGAGGGAGGAGGCAAGCGAGTGATCAGCCTCAACCAGCCCGACTCCTCGCAAGTGTCGCCCATCCTTCCCTTGCGAAAGATATTCCTTTTCCGTAGCCGACAATTCAGAGTTATCCTTAGAGTGCAGATGAGTGTTTGTCAAACCGGCCGGTTCGGGAGGGCTATCTGGTGTATCTTTCATGGTGATTCCTGCATCGTCGGATGATTCTGAAGGCAATTGAGTTTCAGCATTGGTGCTGACTTGGGACACAGAGGACGCCTGGAACGGGTTGAAATCTTCGGCGGCATTTGTGGCGTTTGTGGGTAGGTGAGGGTAGCTTTGCACATACGGAATGTACTGGGTCCCAGGTAGAGTGGCGTTGGTGAAAGAGTTGGAAGGCAGAGACAGAACGGGGCTCAGCGGAGGTCTCTCTATCAAGGAGCCGGATGACGATGTTGGAAGAGACATGAGTTTCTCCAGAGAAGGGTGGCCTTCTGGGTATTGGTTAACTGTTCCGACCAGTCCTGTCACTGGTGCACTGGAGGACCCACTGCACGGGACTTGAGAGTTCACGTTACTGCTGTAATTGGCCTGCGCCTGAGATGATTTTGAGCGAGGAAGCTGGTAGAGCGACTCGAACAGATCATCTGTCTGATTTTGTTGTTGGTTACTGAAGGCAGTGTTCGAAGCTCCAGTGATTTGTTGATGGTGTCGTTTGTCCACATTCACTTGTACAGCTGCAGCAGGGTCATGTTGTGGAGCAGTCATGCTACTGGGTACAGATGCGGGGGTCTGTTTTGGGGGGCTCGGGAAATTCTGTTGGAACCCCTGACCAGGGGGCAGCGAAGGAATTGAACTGTTAGCAAAGGAAAATGGATTGCCAGTAGGAGACTCTTGTCCGCCTCCAAAACCGCCGAAGTAAGAAGCTGTACCAGAACCGACTTCTGTTGGTTGCCCGAACGAAGGCTGGTGGGCTCCAAATGGAATAGATGCCCCACCGAAGGGCGGCTCCGACGCCATTGGACAGCAGCTATAAAATTTAAAGCAGCACAGATTCGATGGAGGTTGGGTCCGTGGTAGTTAAGGGCCGGCCTTAACGATGCTTAACAAGCACACACCAGCCTTCTCCGTGCGTGTACTACAGTAGCACACGGACATCCGTAAAAGCACACTCAGAAGTATGTAGATATAGCTAAGGCTCCACTTACGACTTACGTGTGTGGTGTAGGGTATGTAGGATCGAGTATCTCAACAGCTTATGAGGAGCGGAGGCGACTGCTTTTCAGAGATGGCGAGAGCTCACATGAAGACACTCCCAACTCTTCTCAGCTCTAGAATGACGTCAGTTTTTACACGTGTAAAGGGTGTCATGCATGAGCCCCCGGAGCTAGCTAAACGTGTGCGCATGTGCAGTCAGCTAATTCAGCAGCAGGAAGAAATTGTGAGCGACCAGCGTCGTCTAATGGAGAAATTTGTAAGCAAAAGCAATGTTACAAATGCCCGGTTGTAGACGGAGTCCCTGCATTATCTTGGCTCTAATCCGGCAAAGAATCTGGTTGGTATGCATGGGTTGGCTGTGTATCATCCATAGATGCCGCATGGAAAATTGGGACCCATTCAGCCGAAGTGAGTTTTATTTTGGGCAACTTTTCGTGTTTCTTTTCGAGCTATGGATCTCAGACTCCCATCAGTAAGAAAGATGGTAACAGAGGCAGCAGCAAGGCCAAATATTATTATGACTGTGCTGGGGACACGTAGAAAATGTTGTAGGTCCGTGAAAATGTTAAAATAATCCAGATCCCTCAACTTTCACAATATGTTTATGCACACATTTTGGTGCACTCGACTCTGTTGACGAACGTCTCTGGCATAAAGAGGAGATTTCAAGAGTCGGAGGAGCAGCTCCAGAACAACCTGATCTCCTCTCGACCTCCTTATTTTCAACAATAATCGGCTGTTTGTCTAGTCTGACAATTTTTGTGTTACGTGACTGCTTAGTTCACTTTCCCCCTTTCTACCGTAGTTATTCTGCGCATGTGCAGGCGGGTCGGCCCACGTGGACGCGCGCGCGGGAAGAAAAATGTCCGACTGGAAAGCGAGGGGGCAGAAAAGGGCGTCCAGCTCTCAGTCGACGGCGGTTGCCGGCAAGAGAAAGAGGTCCCGGACCATGATGTCCTCTGAGGAAGATGAAGAGGAATGGAGCGATGGCGACAAGGAGCTGATGATGTCGCAAGTCCAGTCCCAAGACATGGACGAAGTTGGTCAGGAGAAGCCCGTCTTTACCGGTCGGGTGAGTCATCTCTCTGGTCGAGCCCGGCCTTCAGCAGGTGTACGTGCGTTGTCTCAGCTTGTTTCTCTTGCTCCAGAAAGTGGCTGAAGCTGGTGTTATTGACAGAATACAGCTCAACGACTTCATGTGTCACCGAAAACTGGACGTCGCCCTCTCTCCCAACACCAATTTTATTCTCGGAAGAAATGGAAGTAGGTACCCCTTTCCTTCGTTTTCTCTCTCTCCTCCTCCTTTCACTACTCCCTGCCTCCTCCCTGTTACCAGGTGGAAAGAGTGCCATTATGACGGCCATCATGGTAGCTCTGGGAGGCAAGGCCACCACCACTCACAGAGCCTCATCCCTCAAGAACTTCATCAGAACAGGAGCCAAGTACATACATACGTACATACAAACTAACCTCGTGTTGCCCTGTGTATGTGTCAGTTTCGCATGTCTCCACGTAGATCTGCAGAGGTGATAATCACTATGCGCAACCGTGGGCTGGACAGCTACAAGCCGGATGACTATGGAGACTCTGTGACAGTGCATAGAACCATCAAGACCGATGGCACCACTTCGTACAAGATCAAGGCCACCAATGGTGTGAGACAACACTTGCGTGTAGTTCGTACATGAACCTGATACTATTGGTGTAGTGTGTGAGTATTTGAAGATGATACATGGTAAGATGTGTATCAAAAGGCCTTTGTTCTACTGTTATGTTAGGCATGTCTATACTCAATTTGTACATTCTACATCAGCAACTTATAGATCAGTGTTGAGGGTCTAATTTTCAAAAGTTGATTGACCTGAGTCTGGTAGTGTCTATATCAAAGCCTGTTCAAGAGTACCGACACAGTTGTTCTAATGTGCATCAAGTGTAAGCTATAGGCATTGTGACTGGAAGTCCAGTGCACTATGCACTGTACCACAACTCCCAGACAAAAACTGGTCTTACCCCTTCTTCACTCTATTCCAGTGGTTGCTGCCTGTACGTACATGTATATCTGGTAACCTCCCATTGGCAGCTATATAGAGGGTTCCACTGTAGTCTGTCCTTGTCTAGAGTGTTTCTATCCTCGTCTCAGGGTCAACCGTGTCCACCAAGAAAGAAGACTTGGTCCATATTCTGGACCACTGGAACATCCAGGTGGACAACCCCGTCTCTCTCCTGGACCAGGACACCTCTCGCCACTTCCTTCACTCCAACAACCCTGCACACAAGTACAAGGTGTGTGTATTATTATGTGGCTATTGTGTGTAGCTCTATACGTTTAATCAAGTTTTATACGTGTATCGTAAGGCGAGGCAAGTGAAACAGCACAACTACATGAAAAAATGGGCATTTATGAAAGGGGTGTGTGTCTTTGTGTGAGTTTAGTCTTTAATCTTCCTTCTCAGTTGTTTGTGAAGGCAACTCGACTTGAGCAGATTCAGAACGACTACGAGAGGGCCCAGGAAGACCAGGCGTTGATGAAAAAGTCCATTGAAAGAAATGAAGTTGTGAGACAAGTACCGTTACTTGAACCACATTTCTAATCTACATACGTTGTCCCTCACAGCTCAGTGAGGACTTGAAGAAAGAGGCTAAACTGCTGGAGGAAAGGCTCCACCTATTTGATCGCCTCAAAGAGATGGAAGACAAGGTGCTGGTTTAGCAACAGAATTTGAGGCAAATACCAAAGTAAAAAAACTTCGTACACAGTTTCAGAGCAGAATTTTACAGGAAATCTGGAACATGCAGTCCTGATGAAAAAGACAAAGTGATAGCTTCACGAAGAGCCTTGTAAATTGTTACCAAATATGGAACTAAACAATAGTGCTCAGCGAACTAATTTAGCAACAGTTTAGCCCTTACTACCACATTCCCTTTAAGCGATATTGTTTCTCTCTCCTCTTCCCACATGTCCCCCACACGTCCTCCACACACCAGGTGAGAAAACTGGAGATGGAGCTGCAGTGGGTGATGGTCATGGAGCTGGAGAAGAACATTGGTCCACTGGAGGAGCATCTGGCCAAGGAGAGGAGCCGCCTTCCCAGGAACCAGCACGGCATAACCAAAGCCGAGGTTTGTGGGCTAAACCGCCTGATGCGGAGCTGTAAGATGGCAAAGTTTTCAAGAGAGTATCAGGGAAAATTGTTAGGGGGCTAACAGGATGGGTCAGCTCGCAAAACAACGTTCAGTTTGTCCACGATTGTTGAGAAGTGTGACTTAAAACAGCCACACTATTGACTTACGTTTGGCGAGCAAAGTGAGCCTACCTTAGTCGTCTGAATGCGGGATTTTTCTTTGTGTGTAACCTACGACCCGACCAGTACTGAACATACCGTAGTGTTACACTACGTGATTCTAAATGCTCGTAAAGCACACACACAAAAATCGAACCGCTCGCTTCTCTTGCCAAATGTGCGTTGCTGTTGCTGTTTTTCCACCGAGCAGTCAAAGATGACAGAGTTGGACAGTCTGTGTGAGGCGGTGGGGAGGGAGTTGGAGGAGGTGATGAATGAGGCGCAGGAGGTTGGGCAAAGACGGGCGGAGAAGGCGGCGGAGAGGAAGAGGGTGGAGAGAGACGTGAAAGAGGCGAAGTCGAGCAGAGGAGAATGAAGTCGGCCATCGAGGACCAGTCCAGGGAGAAGACAGCCCTCCAGCAGAAGATGGAGGACCTCATCACACTGTGAGGATGGGGACTGTGTGCCCTTTGTGAGAGGAGGGAGGGTGTGGTTGTGTGATAATAGGCGACTGAGTTGTGCATTGGCTCTTTAAGTAGGTAAGATTTCCATGGTATTATGTGATGAAGCACTCTGTAAACCTACAGGCATAGTGGCTCGTTGAAATAGAAAAATCTAGCTTTCAAACAAATACTCCAGTCAAGAAATAAAGATGATACACTAAACCAATACGTCAGCCCTCTTCAGTTCTTCTTAATATTATGTATCCTGCTCAACTACGTACATAAGTATGAGTCCAGTGTATGGGATGTGGTAGTTGAAGGTTGGTTCACAGAGGTGTGTGTTGTGTGATCCAGGAGTCAGCAGGACACGGCGGGGGAGCGAGCCAGGAGGCAGAGAATGGTGGAGGAGGGAGAGCGGGAGTTGGGGGACCTGCGCAGAGAGCTGGAGGAAATGTCCACCCTCAGGACTGACCTGGAGAGAGCCCTGAGAGACAACGTCGACAGAAGGAGACAACTGGAGTGAGCTCACTCGACCCTTCCAGCATTTTCTATAGAGATTTTTCAGGGTGACATATCTATTCTATCGAGAAGTATAGGGGGTACCAGACAACACTACTCTCACTTATAGCCATAGTTCAGGGGTAGAAAGCCATATTCAGGGACCCTGCCTACTATAACTTTCAGGAAGTCAAATCCTGCACCGGTGTTTTCGCAAGCTACATGTAATCTTCTTACCAGCATATGCCAGTTAAATATTTAAACATCCAATTATATTGTGCTAACATTTTGCGGTATGATATTGACCGTCTGCATGTGGTTTCATTCCAGTGGCCAGCGAGGCCAGTTGAGTCGAGAGCTGAGAGAGGGAGAGGGAAAGGTGCAGATGCTCCAGTCCAGTCGTGCCAACACGCTCCTGGCCTACGGAGAATGGATGCCTGGTATTGTGAGGGCCGTGAACGCAGCTCAGTCTCGCTTCAGGAAACCCCCCAAGGGACCCATCGGTGCGCCAACTGCACTTCTCTCTCGTTTTTTCTTTCTTCCCCGCCAATCCTCTTTTTTCTACACGATTATTTTTGCTTCCATCTGTCTCCCTTTCTCCTTTCCTCCTCTTTCTCTCTCTAACAAATCTGAAAACTACACAATTTTAAAGCCTCTTTCTGCCCCTATGAGTTGTGTCTGTGTCTCTCCTAACACTGTACCTCTCGAAATTTTCCTTCCCGTTTCGTTCCTCTCTCTTCTGCTAACACAAAAGGTGTGATGTTCAAGCTCCGTGACTACCGCTGGTCGACGGCCATAGAGGCGATACTGGGCAAGAACCTCTCGGCCTTTGTTGTGGACAACACTTACGACAAGAAGACTCTGGAGGCCATATGAAGAGAGAGATTCGCGGACAGAGAATGATCCCCGACATTATCGTCTCCAGATACACTGTATGTGCGGTCTACTTGCCTCTTTTCACTAACGGAGCTACTGTGTCTCTGTCACTCTAGGGCAGGCCATATGATGTCTCCAGGAAGGTACGTCCTGTTGTCTGTTTTTGGAAGAGTGTGTGATTGAATGCAGCTTTGTGGAATATAATATATACAAGGTTACTTGTGCTTGGCAGCGAAAATTCAAGTATTGTTTGACTTTGCAACTAAATGTGGCAGCCATACCATAATAATAGGTGTTGACTCAAACGACTGGACATTGACACATACACTGAGAAATGGAGTGATTAGTGGGTGTGGCTAGTGGTCCCCATTCTTCTCTTCCAGCCATACATAACAAACACAGCTAGGCATAAGGCACATAGAATTAGCACACTGACTCCCTGCTGTCACGTACAGAAGCCCCAGACGCACCACCCGACAGTCCTGGACATGATGGAGGTGGGGGACCTGGAGGTGAGGAACACACTCATCGACCAGTGTCACGCGGACACTGACCTGCTCATCGAGAAGAGGCTGGAGGCTGAGAGGGTCATTGAGGTGGAGAGGCCGCGGGGAGCCAATGTGGTGAGATATGTAGCTTAGGTGTAAAGGGATTGTGGCAGTATGGGAGGGCTAAATTTAGAAATGTCACTAAAGATGAAGCTAAACAATAGGGCTCAGTGAAAGAAATTTGTGTCAGTTTCTAAGTTAACCATTATGTACATATATAAATATACTGCCACATTCTTTGTCTTTCACCCCTCCCTCTTTCCCCTCTCTGTTGCTGTCTGATGACATTCTCCCATCCTCTGCGTCTCTCTGTGTCTTCTTTATTCACTCTTACTTTATTCGCTGCGCTATCTTTTTTTCCTTGTTTCTACATCTTTTTATCGAACAATCTCTTTTTCTCTCCCTATTTTTACTCTTCCGTCCTTATTTATCGAGCTCTCTTGTTCCTCCCAACCCAGGCTTACACTATAGAAGGAGACCAGATCTTGGCAGGGAGATTCTACGCCAACAAGAAACGTCCACTGGGTATCATCAAAGAGAGCGTTGATACAGCCATCGAGTGAGCACAAAATATCCCCAATCCCTGAGGATGGGTTCACTATATATATATAATATATATATATGTCTCGTCATCGTTGGTTCTGCTCTCAGGGAGGAGCAGAGGAGGCTGAGAGATCTGGAGACCCAGCGGTACAACCTGGACAACCGGTTGATGGAGCTGCAGAAAGAGTCGGCCATGAGCAAGGTGAGGGGTGAGGGGGATGATTAGTGGGTGTGGCTACCTTATTCTTCTCTAGGACAGAGAGTCATGTGTGCGGCGAAAGCTGTCGGCAACCCAGGCTAAGTTACACCAAGTTGAAACGGTTAGTCCTGCACACTTTGTCGAGTCTTTGTGTGTATACCTTTTATGACTTGGGTTTCTGTGCCTGCAGCATGCCCAGAGGTTTGGGACTTACCTTGCATTGTATAGTGGCTATATACCCCTGCCGCTCAAGTTGCCAGTGTATGTAGCTCAGTAGACGAACCACTCCACTAGAGAGCAGAGTGACGTGGGTTCGAGTCCCACCCAGGGCAGCTCTTAACAATTGTCATAGCCTTAGGCGTGCATGTGCAGTGATGGTTATTATGGGGTTCTAGGTTTGGTATGCAGTTATATACCTCCAGCGTGGTATTGACACTCAGAGAATCCAACTGTTCAACCTACAGAATCTGAAGGAGCTGAGGTCTTCAGAGGAGGAGGAGGAGTCCCAGGAAGACATTGCCACATATGTATGTGACCCGATGACAAAGACGCTCAGCACCAAGTACTTAGTAATGGTGATGAATGTTTGTGTCTACTTTAGGAGAGCGAGATCCAGGAATGTCAGGCCAAGATTGACGAGATGATGAACGAGGTCAGACCACACCCACAATTAATTAGTATAGTACAGGGGAAATGTTGGAGGGAATTAGCAGCTTTTGGGATTGTCGGCTGGCCTTACTTTTACTTGCATACCCACAAAGAGTACGTACAGTGTAGGCCTCTGCTTTTCCCACCGCTACCATATGGGCCGCCTGCGTCCTAGCACCTTTAACCCCTTCCCTCCCCCCCTCTCTCTCTGAATATAATATCTCTGGTATGTACTGCAGAAGAGAGAGCAGGAGAGGCAGCTGGATGAGCTGAAGACCAAAATGGAGGCCTGTACTCTCAGTCTCTCCACTGTGGAGTCTGAGACGGAGCTGGTCACTGGCAAGATGGAGGAAATGAAGGTAGCTCCTGAACACTAATACCCTGTATTGTCAAACTTAGAAAAATTGTACTATGCAGTGCATTATATTATATGTGGGTTACTTTTAGTAGATTCCTTGTAGTCAGTGGCATCCCATACGTCTTTTATGGGGCATACAGCTTGATTTGGGATGGCATGGGACTAGCGAGGGAAATGATCATCGTAGTAGCAGGAAAGTTGTAATTTCCAATGGGTGTAGTGGTAAGTTTAGGACACATTTTCGAGGGCTCATGTAAAGTCAGATAGACTGTAGTTCACTAGATTTATGAATGAAGTAACAGTTGACCTGCAGCATTGTCCATGTCTCAACAACTTGGTAACGAGGTAAAAAGGCAAGGCAAGGCAAACAAGTCAACTATACCCAGGACAGCTCTTTCTTTTCAACACAACACAAAACAACACAAGGCAAACCTCAAAAACCACTGTGCTATGGCACAGTATACTCTCACTCAGTATGTAGGAGCAGACAGGGGTAATTAAACCACCAAAGACGCCCAACTCCAAACCGAGTATAATATGCATGTCTCAACAACTTGGTAACGAGGTAGAAAGGCAAACAAGTCAACTACGTATGTGTTCTCTTTCGCCTCTCCGTCAGGCGAAGCACTCAGAGTACGAGCAGGAGAGACAGAAGGCAGAGAGTGTCCTGCAGCACTTCAGGGAGCGGGTGGCAGAAATACAGGCCGTCATTTCCAGTGTCGAGAAAAAGGTTGGTCACTAATCACTTGGGAGGAGGTCACACTTAACTTGTGTACATGTCAATGTGTACTACTATATAAGTACCGTGTAAAGGGGTGTGAATGGTATAAATGATAGGGGATTCGTTCATCTTCTTTGCATATACTTTTGTGTAGTAGCCGTATGCTGGTGTGCTAATAAAGTTTTTTTGTACTCTACATCATTGTAAAGGAGTTTTTGATATTAATGTACTCTGCATAATGTCACACAGTTGTCAGAGGAGAAGAGCAGAGCTCAGCAGACAGCGGAGGAAGCTAGCAAGGTCTGTTGAACTGTGTCTCGTTGCTGGCACTCAAGAAAGTTGGCCACTTTATGCTGGTGGCCGGTTTGGGTAATGTCGCAGGTGTGTGAGCGTATTGAGACGAGGCGGTCTAGGAAGAGCGTAGAGTCTGAGATCAGCAAGCTTCGACGGAGGATCCAGCAGGAGGAACCACACGCTGCGGAGAAAGACGGCGTCGCCAAGAACTATCTCGAGAAGATGGAACTCTACGAGAAGACAATGGCCACCATTCGGGGACACAGGGCTGCTCTCAAGGTATGCTGACAACGGTTCCTTCCGGAACTTTCCGAAAGTTCACAGTGCAAAGTCCATAGGGGAAGTTTTTGTTTTGTTTTGTTTGTTTGATTTCAGCATTTTCCAGGGAATGCCTGCACTCGGGCACAGGATATGCTATTGTGAGGGAACAGTTGATGGAGACAAAATTCTGATTTGAGATGTTTATGCAAGATAAAAGATTCGTTGGTGGGAGGCTTTTTTTAACACAACAAGCATTCCTTTGATAGTGAAAATTGTATCAGTCCAAAGTTTAGTTTTTTTGTATGACTTTCATCAGTGGCTATTATACTGTTCCCTATAATTATAGCTCGTTCTGTTCATTATGCTTTGTTCTTTGTCCGCGCGTGTGTCGTATGTAGGAACTGCAGAAGGGACTGATGTTGAGGTTCAAACAGTACAGTGCCTTGGAGGACACCATTACTGCCAGGGCGTGTGTCTACTTCAAATACTTCCTCCAGAAGAGGGACTACGATGGTGCTCTCAGGTTCAACCACGACAAGGGAACACTTAGCATGGAGGTGAGAAATGGGGGATGGGGGGGATGGAGCTAAAACATGAATTTAGAAGGAGGGGAAAGAAGGGAGAGGAAAGCAAGGAGTGTTGCTGACTGGTGGAAAGCTTACATGTATAAGGACTGTGTGTGTTCTGTGGTGATATACATACGTGTGTGTGTGTGTGTGTGTGGCCAGCCAATGATGAAGATACAATGTTTATAGGAATTGCCGGAAGATGCTCCCGTTACAGTGGGAGCGCGTGACTACATGGGTCAGCTGAGGCTGTGTGTGTGTGTGTGTGTGTGTGTGTGCTGTGCTGCGGTATTGACCTTTGGTGTGATTAATATGTTGTACTTCATGTGTGTGTGTGTGTGTGCACCACCGTAGCGTGTGGCAAACAAGCCAAATGTTGCTCTGGGTTTTTTTTAAAATAGCGATATGTCGATGCATAATATGTGTTGATATAGGGACGTTGTGTAGCGTATTCTAGAGCTATTGCCTGTTTTGAAATTCATTACGTATAATTATATAACCCGAGGTGCGAATGGACTGCCACAGCAGGCGATCACAGACCACCAAGAACACCAAAGCCCTTTCAGTGGGCGAGCGCTCGTTCACCACAGTCTGCTTCATCATGTCTCTGTGGGAGGCCATCGATTCACCGTTCAGATGTCTTGACGAGTTTGACGTCTTCATGGTTAGTGTGACCTGCTATTGCTATAGTATATAGAACGTGAGGTGTTGTGTACGTATGCAGGATATGATGAATCGACGGATAAGCATGAAATTGATGGTGGTGTGTGCATCGGAACAGCGATCGAAACAGTTTATTTTTCTTACTCCTCAAGACATGAGGTACAGGGTTGCTAAAAATATATGTACTGATACCCGCAATGTTACCTGGTATATGTACACCTTCCTATTGTGTAACCAAATGATTTTTGGCGAGTGAGAAACATCTTGCGTGTGCAAGTGTGTGTGTGTGTGTGTGGTTAGTGTTGAGCCAATGATGATGATGATGCATATATAGGAATTGCCGGAAGATTCTCTCGTGTGAGAGAGTATGACTAAACCTGGTCATCTGAGGCGCTAACAGTTACTTGTTGCATATGCCACCATATTTTACGTATCTCATCTTCACCAGTAGACCAGTGCTGCTCTGGGAAACTTGGCGTTTGCATAATTGCAAAACTCCATTCATGAGGTATTGTCTCTGTCATTGCAGCCAAATGGGTATAGAGATGGGACCACATTTCAAAGTTTTGAAACTCCGACCACCAGAGAGGGCACAGCCTACACTAGACTAGCAGAACTCCCAATTTCATGTCATCATTATATCACCATCCTCCCGTCATATATATAATATAATATATTCATACAGACAACAACACGCAAACGTGGTTTTCTTACTGAGCAAGCGTATTATTATGCGCTGGCTGTGTCGTTCAATGGTAAACATGCCAAGATTAATTACCACTCAAATTTTGAAACAGTATGCAAGTTATTAACGGTGATTAATGTGGAAATATACACCACTCAAATTTTGGTTAACAAACACAAAGACGGTGATTAAATGTGCGAAACACCACTTGAATTTTGAAATGGTATGCAAGTTTAACTGGTACAGCGGCAAGATAAATACCACTCGATGTTTACTCTGAGGTTGTCAGTGTGGAATCAACTTATTTGTTCATACTCATTCCCGGGTGTTTCCATGGCTTCGGCCTCCTTCTGTGGCGAGCCTTGTACGTCTGAGAATCGCATGGGCTTGAAGTCAAACTGTCTGCGTGTGGCACGACGTCTCCACAACCAGACGCTCGCCAGGATTATCACGGTGGCAGCCACAACCACCAGTACAACCACCACAGGTACTCCAATCTTGACTCCATCACTAGCACCAGAAGATGCCTCAGAGGAACCTGCGTTTAAGAAATAACCACAAACTTTGGATGAACTTTTTGTTAATATAATTATCGCTCTTGTATCAGGCTCAGAAGAAAGGGTGCTCTCTGCTAGTTATTGGTTTGATACTGAGTGCATCTCCTTTCTGTGTATATATTCACGTCACCCTATCTCTGGATATCTGGTGAGCTTATACATTGCCATCTTTCCACTTAGGGTGGAGATTATGATAGTGGCTAAGTAAGCACATTACTACTGCAGTACGTGTAGGCACAACAGAAGGTGGTCTCGAAACAGTGTTAGCTGCTGACCTTTTTCTTCCAGGGGCACTTGTGAGTCAATCAGTGTAGTACTCCGTCCATTGGTCACGGTAATGGTCGCCTGTGTGACACAGTAAACAAGTCTGGATACATGCTTGTTGTGTACCGATAATGGAACATTTGTGTGAGTAGCTAAAAGAGTTGGTCAATATAATTATATACAAGCACTGAGCTTTTGCTGCCTGGAAGTTTGACATTAATGCAAAGCAATGCTTAGTGTATGACAGATCCTTGGTGTTTAGTATGATTAAAAGAGGGCTTCAAAACTAGCTCAGCTAACCTTGATGGCCAGAGCATTTCCCTGCTGGGGTTGGAAGTCGAATGCCAAGACCCCCTCTCGCAGGGACACACTCAAATTGCCCCCCTCCTTAACTTGTTTGTCTGTCAGGACTACATCCTCTGACTCCACCTTGACCGAGGTGGCATACTCTCCCCCCTGTGGGTACAGCACCAGTGTCATGGTGTAGCTAGATCCCGCGACATCCAGTTGGCAAATGAGCGAGTCACACTCCCCTTCGTTTCCAGTGTCAGTCGTGACTTGGCACACAAACGGCTCTTTGGCGTTCTCCTTTGCAATGTCGACGAGTCCCTTACAAGTGGGGGTGGAGGGGTTGGGGTAGGTGGGTGGAGTCGGGGTGGGGGGTGGGGTGAGCGGAGGAGGGATGGCGGTGGGACAGGAGGAGCGGTCCAGGAACAGGGTGTGGGGCGGAATAAACGTGGTGTTTCCAACCAGTGGGATGAACACCGTTGCCTGCAAAATAGGTACATATTATGGCAGAACACAGATTGGAGCACTGCTGGTCCTCCGTAGTGTATAATACGGTGCACATTTTTGACATGCCTGAGCCCTTCACTGGCTTTTGTCTATAATTATGCCTATTGTAGCACACGGTTTGAACACTTCAGTCTTCACATTGTATAATATTTACCACTTGTTATGGTTCGGTATACTCTGCCACATTTTGCCTTCCCTGTCTATGCACACACAAGAGTAACACTACTGCAGCTATCTGGCTAGGTTCTGAGGCAACTCACTGATATGTCCATGGAGTAGTCATGATGGGTGATCTCCACATACATCGGGAGTTCCAGCCCCAAAACCTGGATTGGGTATGTCCCAGTCTGAGAGATCACGCTCGTGTACAGGGCGTTCTTGTTCCTGTCTTCAACGACAGTCTCAAAAGCCGGCGGGCTGTTACAGGACAGCAGGATGGTCTCCAGGTATAAGGAGGCACCAAAGATTTCAAACTCGCAGCGGATTCCGTTGCACGCCTCGTTCGTGGTGCAGTCGTGTTCCAGCGGCGACTGAGTCTTTGCGGCCAGCTCGGTGAGAGAGTTGCATGAGCAAGATTGCTGGTCGAGTGGAATAGTAATGTACGGAAGAAGAGACTCCAAAATATCTTCATCTGTAAAATAGGCCTGCAGGATTGAAGCAAACACACCCTGGGGACACATCCTTTGTTCAGAGGCGTCCCTTCATTCAGAAGTAAAATTAATTTATTAGTATGGGGCAGAATTGAGTGTCCTTTATAGACAGATGTCCTTTATGGTCCTTTATCACTGTAAGCTGTTACATTATAATGTACTATAAGATGGACCACACCCTGACTGCATAACAGTAGCAAGCATTATTTTTCTGTAATAGTAACATTGGCTTACTGAAACGCTGAGTTCCGTGTCGTTCCTAGATATGTCCACATGCCCAGTGTACAGCTCCTGGCTGAGCACAGAACGAAAGTCCGAAGACTCGGTGAAATTGCCGCGAAATACAATTACGTCGTTGTGGTCCGCAAGCTCTAGCTGCACGGCTATTGGGTCTGCACACCGTTCGCCGATAAAGACGGACGACTTTTCTACAGTTCCATAGTAGTTGATGCACTGGACGCCCTGGCAGTCCAGCAGGTAGGAGCACTGGGGGAGATTCAGGACGGCAGGAAGCCACCACAGACAACCCTCTGCAAGTAGAATAATATACACAGGCAAACAATGATTCTCGATGCGTGTTTGTAAAGGCCTTGTTTGTGAGGCACTGAAACTATGTGATATAACAACCCTAGTGTACGCCTCTCAGTCTGTACTTGGTACATGTTACCCTAGCAACAAAGCAATATAGAAAGCATTATAGGGTATGCTAGTAGCACCATAGCTGACTGGATATGGCTTCTAGCTTTACATGTACCAAGTATAGGTTTGATAATAATGATCTATAGTGCGAAATGATCAAGCCTACAGTAAAGCTTCAAGTTTGTGACTTAACAAGTCAGCAGGTTCATAAAAACACCATCTGGAAACAGCACATTTTGAAAATGAGGCTCTAAACTGTTGGGTTTACAAACACGATGTGATTCTTACCGGCAGATGGAAGATCAATGGATGTTGGGGGAACGAGAGTTCTGTCTGGTTGGCCATCCACTTTAAAGATAAAGATAATCTGCACAAAACAACAGGTTTTGGGTGTGCTAGTTAGAAAGCCTAACAAAGGGTTCACAATAGTATGGTACGCACACACTGTGTGTCTTTGGGTCAAGTCACAAAGGAAGGAGAACAGAAGAAAGGATATAGCTAGGGCCACGAATATGAGAGCAGACTTAGAACTATTAAGGTTTAGACCCAGTCACGCGCAATTGACCAATCACATTACAGAATTGCGGGGGGGTTTATTTTTCATAGACACCTCGTTTCAGGTGTCTAATGGCGTTTGCAGGTGGTCTACAGCAAACTCCCCGTACAAAATGGCTATTCTCAAAAGTCGTTATCTGCGCAAACCGGCCGATTCCGCGTTCGGTATATGTAAGTGTAGAAGGCGCGACTGGCAAAGTAGCTCTTTTAAAATGCGTAGTGCACCTGCAAGAAGTCTGTGGACAGTCTCCGGAGCTCGCGAAAGTCAGAAATCACGTCAATATTCCACGAAAAAAGCGTCGGCTTCTTCAGCTCTGGCGATACACAAACACATTGGGCCGTTGCCGTGCGTTGCTAACCCTTTCAAACGCGCACCACCAATGAGGGCGTTTTATGATGACGTAAACGATTTTTGACGGGGGGCGGGGGCTGTCTCCTCGGAGTCTCACACGTAAAAAAAAGAGCGTCTTGTTCCATCCGAAGGTAAGGAATGAGGAATGAGCGCAGCGTTGCTAGCTTGTTGCTACCCATTTGAACGCGCAAACACCAATCAGATACTCCGGTCTAAACCGGTTAGACGCGGAAGCTCGGTTGTCTACGCTACATTGCAACCCTCGGGGCATGTGGGTAGCGCCCTCGCTGCGCTCGGGACGCCAACATTCCACAGCCCCTCGGGTTGCAATGTAGCGTAGACACCTCGCTTCCGCGTCTAACCTATATGTATGCACTTGAAGGTCCTTGCGACACACACAGGTCACATGATGCGTCATGTAACTTAGCTTTTTGTATTGTGTAAATGTGAATTCAGTGGTTAGACAAATTTTGGCAAGCAAGCACAAGCCATTCATTTACACAGCCTGGGGATCATCAACTAGAGAGGACAAATTTAGGTGGTGTCGGTGTTAGCAAGCCACGCAGTATGAATGAATAAGACAAATTTTGACAACCGAGTGTGGGGAATCAATTGGGATAATAATAAATATAAGTTAGTTACTCCGTTCGAGGGAACTACGGGATTTCAATGAACCCGAGGGCCTCCGCGTTGTAGTGTCCCGCGGGCAACTACGCGGCGAGGGCACTACGCGGATGTCCCGAGGGTTCATTGAAATCCCGTAGTTCCCGAGTATACGGAGTAACTAACATGTTTAGTGCAGAGCAGACAAATCCGCACACGCACAGCGCCCGTTTCCAGGCGACTGAAATTCGAATGAGAGTGAAGACGCGATTGGTAACCGACTCGAGCGAGGTTTCAGCCACCAGCGGCGAGCCAGAAACGGTAGGCAGAAGCTATATACAGCACCCGCTCGCCGTCCGCCGCGCTTCGCGGAAAAGGGCGCCGCCCACTCTACGCGCACGTATCCGCGGGCCGGGCGTGACGTACCGCTAGCGCTAGCGTACAGGCGCTTACATACAGCTAGGCCCAGACTTCTTGTCTCTCTGTGGAAACTAAAAAAGAATTATTGAAGACGATAAAGCTACATGTTTCTGTAGATTATGTACGTGATCTTGTCATTTTCATGTAAACATTTTACATGAAAAACAAGGTTTACTATGGAGCGTCCCAGGTATACTACGGGAAATCAAGTACCTCGTGTGGACCAATCAGATTGCTCGATTTAAACCAGCTATGCACTAATAATACTCAGGTGGCTGCTAGACCATGCACCCAGAGCAATGGGCGAAACCGTTAACAAACGAACATACACCATATGAATGAAAAGTACTAAAGTGCAAACCCTCGGCGAACTGCGCATGCGCGTGATGGGCTGGGCTATTTGTATGCGTTTACTCGTGGTTTCCCGCTAGTAGCTCGCGGAGAGTCTGACACGGGCTAGTTACAGTAGTATATAGCATGCGGGAGTCGATACATGCCATTTGTTGTGTCTTCCTGGGCCCCAAAGTAGACAGAACGAGCAGATCAGACCGCGGTAATTAGCCCAGTGCGATTATGCATATTGGCTTTTTCGCTTGTTTTCACGGCATATCTCTCGAACACAGTCGTTTCAGGAAAATCACCATTTTAAATTTCAGGCTCGCATAGTTCTGAAGCCGCTGGTATCGCTAATAGGCAGCCTCGTAGCCTGTAGTGCCAGTAGACAGACAGACAGAACGACTACCGCAACCTTCGCTGCGCATGCGCGCCGAGGGTTAACAAGCCAACAATTGGATATTAGTTTACTAAGCACATCAACAGAGAACTAATAATCTGTTTTCTCTCACCTCAATTGTTAGTGTTGAGCTGGTGACATTAGCCTTCACAACCACAGTGCGTTTTCTTCCCCCCTCAAACTCAAACTCCTGATTCCCTTCAACTATATCCTTCTTCTGGTAGTAGTGGTAGTAGTAACTGTAGATTGATTCATAGACAATTTGAGCCTTCACAGAGTTCTCTCGTGGCAGGAACAACAGGTTTAACTGGTATAAGTAAGAGTGTGTGTCCAGTTCGCACATGAGGCCCGTGCAGGAGGACTCGGTGAGACAATAGAGCTCGGTCCCTGTCGTATTGGCCAGGTTATACAGAGCTTGACAGAGGTAGGGGGCGTCGGAGGGAGGAGGGGATTGAGTAGGGGGTGCGGTGGGCACGGCGGTGGGCGGAGTCACAGGCGGCTGGTCGGAGCAGGAGCTGAGGTCGAGAATGATGGTGTGATGGGGCACAATGTTGATGGTGCCGAAAAATGGCAGCGTCAGATTGGCCTGTGGGAAAGAAAGTGCAGGAGAGCACACAGACATACTCTTGTGTCCATATCTGAGAACACGGCCCGCCTAAAAGACTTCTTCTTTCGCCCCTTTTATACATGGTGTCTTGCATGCGCGACGATCACACCATGTAATTGTTCAAGTCAGCGGGGAAGGTCTGGGAACAAGGCTATCTCACTGTCGCCCATGCCACTACTCACTTCTAGCATTGGGTAACCAAAGCAGAATCATATGGGAGGCTAAGTGGAACATGCCTGCACACCTTAAAACTGCAGCATTAAAAGGCTATTCTTACCTCCACTTCAATTGAGTATGGACGCTGTATCAGCAACACTTCAATCGGAATGGCAAAACCAGCGATGGTAATGATGCCAGTGGTATTGTCGTCAAATACTCCCGAATAGACAACGTCCTCTGATGAATCCTTCACGATGACGTCAATTGCGGGAGGTGTGGTGCATGAGAGGATGTCCGTCTCAACTATGAACATGTTGCCGAACACCTCTAGCTGACAGGTGACCCCGTCACAGGTGGGCGTGGCCGAGCAGTCGTGCTCGATAGGGCTCTGTATCTCCTCGGCAAGTTGCTCCACCGAGGAACAGAGACATTGGGTGGTGTTTATATCATACTGTACCCAGGGTATCAGGTCTATGTCATCTTGTAAACCCACCGATGTCACCTGTGTGATGCAATAACAAATTGGTGGTGTTATGTAATACTTTGCAATCTGGTGCACCCACATGTGTATACATGAGAAAGAGTGTATATATAATTGGTGGTATTTACCGTACCAGCATGTGTGTGTATGTGTCATCTTATAAAAGCATGAGCAACAGTGTATATATACAGTGTTGTACCTAGACTACTATATATAAGGTACACCAACTCTGTGTGTAATACTGTGGCAAGCACCAGCAAGAGTGGTGCACTATGGGCAAATAAAACTTGTCTTGAGCAGAAAGGAATGTGGTATGCACACCCAAGCAAGGTGGATAATCTCTATCAACTGATCCACTACAAGTATAGTGTTTGGCTCATGGTCAATTCCCTTTGTATCGTCACACAATATGTTGTACTCACAGAGAAAGAAAGAGATGTGGCGTTTTTCTCCACTGTGGCACTGATATTGACTGGCCCCGTTAGCAGCATGGTGCCAGAGTCACTCAGTTGGTAGGTAAAAATAATGAAGCTCCCGTCCATCAGCCACTGAAGACTGAAGGTGATGAGTGGAGGGTCGTCGCAAGGGTCCAGGCTAATGCTGGACGTTCCGTTCAAAAAGAAGTCGTTGGCCTGAAGCTGGCATTGCAGTTCAGTGCAGTCCTCTAAGTCTTGACATGAGGGGCCATCAGCAGTCACTCCTGGACAGCTGGTAGCATGAGCTAGAGGAAGAGATAGTGCTAATATATCAGTGACTACCCACAAGATTAACACCCCCCAAATTTTTTAATATCCCACCCTACAAATAGGGGTAATTTGTGAATAGCGCTTATTCATAAGCTCATAGTCACATACCAGCTAATGATCCATAGTGCTCCCTACATACAGCTCATTGCACCTAAGGCCCCCGGCCCCCAACAGAAGCTTTGGCACATGTGAGCACATTACTTGAGACCTGATCCATCCCATTGCTATTTGCTTGCTACTTCTTCTATGTAATGCGTGTGTCAACAACTTGGTAACGAGGTAGAAAGGCACAGCAAAGCAAACAAGTCAACTACACCCAGGAGAGCTAAAAAGAAGAGCTGCCCTGGGTGGGATTCAAACCCACGACACTCTGCCGTCTAGGCAAGCGCTCTACTAACTGAGATACCAGGGCAACTCAGCTGGTAGGGGTTCGAATCTACAACACAACACAAGGCAAACCTCAAACCACTCAGTATGTAGGAGCAGACCGGGGTAATTAAACCACCAAAGACGCTTAACTCCAAACCGAGTATAATATGCATGTCTCAACAACTTGGGAAAGGCAAGGCAAGGCAAGGCAAGGCAAGCAAGTCAACTACACCCAGGACAGCAGATGACATTCTTTATTTCCACTACGCCATTTTCGTTGCAGCGTGTATATACAAAGTTTACCAATCAGTTATATAGGAGTGTCAAATTGCGCGTTAATGAAGCAGTTTCTTTGAGTCATTAGTCATATTATTCTTTGTCAGGTGTATTGCATGAGTGCCTCTCAGTTGTGCTCTACAACCTAACTTGGAGCTTGGAGGTAGTCTGCGCCATTACTTGGCATTTAACGTGGAAGAAGAAATAGTCCGGTGACGTTAACATCTACCCCTGGAGGTGGGTTTCAAGCTTCATCACCTGGGAAGTCTTCCAAGCTGAGCATACACATTTACTAATGTCAGTGCATCATTGGCACATGATCTGAAAGCCCTATGTTCTCATAAAAGACTCGGTATGTATACCGTTGTTACCAGTAGCCTTTCAGTCAATAGCAAGATGGCCTGACAGAAGCCACCGACTGAAAAACCTGTGCATGCACCAGCCAACACAATTAGCTACCCCTGCACTGCCCAGCTACCCACAGACCTATAGTGACACGCATATTGGCGCAGATCTAGCATCATCATGACATGTAAACGACTCCGCCGAACAGAAGTAAGATACAGGTGTGTGAACAAGCTCGAGCTACACCCCCGTGCGAGCTAGCTAGTGACAGATCGAGCTTAGTTACAAACTTACCTGCGCCAAGGAGCGTCAGCAAGGAACAAACGAGAGCTAAGTTAAACGACTGTGACATCTCTATTGACACGCACACACAGAGTATTGTTGAGTCTTCCGTTTGCTGTGCGCGTGCTGACGCGGTGTTTATGATTATAAAAAAACACGCATGCGCATTGAAAAATTCAACAGCACAGGTTCGACATCATTCATCTAGCGTTTTACCGGTGATTCTCCACCTGCAAAAAGAGAAAACACAATCACACAGATACATACATATCCACACAACAACCTTAGGCGTGTATGTAGCTACAGCGCACGCGTTGAGCGGGTAGGTGGGGTTGGCATATAGCCTACGCGTTTGACCTACGACCTCAGCCTAGACACGTGCGTTCCGGAGTCTCGACGATTACTGGAGAGCTAGCTGGGATCGGTAGCAGAGACCTGCAAACAGCCAGCCAGTAAGTCAGAAGACGACGTATGAAACTATTCGCTGTCGGTAGAGGTCGACCTGGAGTTCAGTTCGATACGCTAGCCTTCGGGTTGATAGTTCGGGGCCGGCTTGCAAAACTCAGCGGGCGAGCACCCACGCGGTGACAGTTAATTACGTAGTAAACAGAAACAAGACCTGCTCACTGCCTGCATCTTCCAATCATTTCGCCATGTGATGGAACTTTAGTCAAACTTCACTTCCCACAGGTAGGGAGGTGCAAAGAGTCAGACGCAGGATAAAGAACTGAGCATGGATGACATGTCCAATCCAACAGCCGTGGGAGCCACAGCCAATGCTGCCCCAGTACAAGCAGATGGGGAGAAGAAAAATGCCGCCGAGCCAGCTCGGAAGAAAGACAAGGGTGGGCCTGAGCTGCTGAGGAAGGAACGCCAGGGGAAAGATGGTGTGAAGAAACGTCATGGGAAAGATGGCGAGAACGAACCAATTGGGGTTGCAGGCCAACGTCAGAAGGGGCCAGCTGGAAATAGCAGTCCAGATGGAGCACGAGTCAATCCAATGAAGATAGCATGCGCCCATGAAGGGATGAAGTATGCATTCCGGCCATTTCAGGGTCTGTCTGATCCGAGGGAGATAACAGAACTCAACATGCAGACATAGCCCAGAAATCAGTGTGAAGCCTGTGACTCTAAATGACATGTACAAAACCAATATTTAGGTTAGATGATTGTTACAAAGAATAAAATTGTGTAATACTTATATATTATATAGAGTTAATGAAGTCTTTGTATATAAGGCGTAGGATACATTCCGAAATGTGATAGCAAAAAGATTGGGCCATGCTTATGGTTGTGTCAATGAAAGTGCTGAAAGACAACCATCCCTCAAAGTGTTGCAGTAAGGGTATAGGAAAACAAGCAGCGATGTGCACTATCAACTAAAGGTTCAAGAGTGAAGCATACAACATGAACTTTTAGCGCGCCGCGGGTTTAGAATTGGGTGCATGAAGAATCACACAGCTGTATATAAGAATACATTTTAATACCTGATCAATCTCTTGACATGAACTATGTACCACTCAGGACAACTACATCACCTGCAGAGAGAGAGAGAGAGAGAGAGAGAGCAATGGCTATTGTAGCACTGTATTTTTCTACATACCTCATGTTATGATGAAAGATAGGTCCTCGTTGATGCCTTGCTTTGCTTGATCATATCCCTTACAAACTGTGTATATATAATATGCATTTCCATCGACGTATATTGCTGGTATCCTAATTCGACATGTGATGTATCAGTTTGTGCTAAGATGTTTCAGTCTTCTCGCAGACGGCATTTACTTGGTACGCAATATGCCCAGTCTCCTTCTCCACCACCTGCATTTTTACATACCCTAGATAACAGGATTCTTCATAACTGCTGTTGCTCACGTAAGAGATGCAGAGTACGAGTGAGTGGTCGATAAAACCGTTGAGGATGTCCCTCTGATTAGCTGGCGATAGAGATACGAACTCTGGAGCAGGAACTTGGATCAACATCTGTCCGTAAAATGAGCAAAAATAACAAATGCAACCCAACAGTCGTCGGTTTCTTGTCAATGCAAACCAAGACTATGCATGCACAAGTGTGATAGTTTGGAGATGCAACTTGCTATAATGTGTTCCAAGCCAACGAACAATGTGTTGAAGGCACAATTTGAATAGTAACTTGGGTCTTACTTCAGCTGCTGAAGGTGTAAGTGTGGCATTGATTGAGCACATTCTCTCTGTGGACGTCTCTTGACCTGTCAGTCTCGGTTCTGAATCTTTGCACTCTCTCAGAGAACACTGTAGACGGTAGCACCATCTCCACAGTCCAGCCTCACTCCTGCAGTACATACATAGAGTAACTGACTGTAATATAGAGTCGTCTAAAGCTCAGGTAGTACTTGCAGGAGGTGCACAGTGTCTTTGAGTTTTCGTCCATCACTTCACCTCCACAAAAACTGTCTTGGGGACAGTCATACAGTCAAGGACCAGCACATTAGTCAACTGACGTCCAATAAACACAATGACATTCGTATATTATACTGTTCCATCTTGTTATTGAAGAGAAATATTAGCACCATCACTAAGTACGGTACTATTTAGTATGTAGGGATGGGCAAGGTACCTAGCATATGGGCTATGATAGGCAGTATTGTGACCACTATGGAGACACATGAAGTGGATACGAATACGCTTTACAGAGTTCCCACTCTGCTGGTGTCCGGTGGAGGAGACTGGGAGCCATGATGTCAGAGTGACCACGGTGGTGAAATGGGGAGAGTTGGATGCCACAGCCTCACCGAGAGGAGTGAGTGAGAGGAGACATGGTGACCTCAGCCAGCCTACCAGACCACTCACTGCAAGAATGAAGAAGATATTGCAGAATGAATTACCTTGATACAATAATAATACTTGCATTACATCATGTCCCAACAACGTGGTGACGAGGTAGAAAGGCAAGGCAGGGGAAAACAAGTCAACTACACCAGGACAGCAAGAAATATAATTTGTGGGTTTGGCACTTCATGTGAAGTTTCTTAGTGAGTGAAGCATGCTATATAGTCCGGGACTGACAAGCTGAGGAGCCACCAGTGCTCTCATAAGAGAAAGTGAACGCGAGTGCTAAACCAACTGTGGTGAATATGGAACGAGGTATATTATTATACCGACCAGTATGAATGGTAGCTCCCTGGGTGGTGTCACAGAGGAGGTAGAGAGATCCACACTCTTGTCTTGTGTGGGATGAGAGACCTGTGAGTAGTAGCCACTATTGAGAGGTAGGGAGGGAGGGAGGGCTGAGTTGCTGTAGGTTAGGACAATCACAGGGAGTCTGACCTGGTTTGAATGGATCTTTAGAAGCATTCTGTGATCATTACAGTGGACATCACATACAACAGACCCTGGGGAAAGAGCCAGTCTGTTGGTGTATCTCAAAATAAGGCAGGGCAGACGTAAAATACCTGTGTTATCTTCCAAGTGAAGTCTGAATACTTTTCCTGATTCCTATGGTAGGATAGGAAGTTGCCTATGACAACATGGGCACACTTACAAGGCTTCACCAGCAAGAGCACGACTTTCTTTGCTTTCTTGCTACATAGTGTTCTAAACACGTCATTTTCATGCTTAATTGGTACTAGGTAGAGTCTAGTGCTCACATTGCTGCAGCTAGTGTCCATGAGATCTGAGGTGGACCAAGCCAGGAGAACAGCATGCTTCATGCGAGGAACAAGGTCTGCCACCAGCAGACGGACTGGGTACCCACCAAAGTCGAAATCGCCCTGCAGTAAAAAAAACACATCAGTTATTGTGCGTGCACACAGTTTTTGAGGAGGGAGGAGCTGGCTACATGCACAGAATTTAACCCCCGGCCGCACACGAGACACCCGCACGTAGAGTGCGGAGGACCTCTGGCGTTAGTGCAATAATTATTGTCAAGACTTAGAGCAAGAGCCAAAGTATATAGGCTACCTGGTCAGTCTTTTTGACATAAACTGGCACTCTGGAGGCCTGGGATGGCAGTACCACCTACGGAGAGAGCAAGTCCTATATTAGCCACTCTGCAGCTTGTGTCAACAACAACAAGGTGAGGTAGATAGGCAAAGGCAAAGCAAACAAGTCAACTACACCCAGGAAAACACTCTTTTTTGCTGCCCTAGGTGGGATTCAAACCCACGACACTCTGCTGTCAAGGCGAGCGCTCTACAACTGAGCTACTAGGGCAACTCAGCTGGTAGGGGTTCAAATCTTAAACACATAACACTCCCACACAAACAGTAGAGTCACCATCGGTGTCTGAGAGGACTAAGAAGAGATGGTGGCAGAGGCCCTATTCTCGGCGTCCAATCGTCAGCCTCCACTCTCTTGCTCCCTGCTGCCGGCTTGCCATACGGCCGCTCCAGAAACAGTGTGTCGCCCTTTATCAGAACACGGAGCAATTCATCACTTAAATATCATTTGGTTTACAATAGTACGTTGAATGAGAACAAAAGCTCTTTATAGTGGCTGTCTGTTAATACTCCCAAGATCAAATAG
>CASHTH010000321.1:0-13523 GCA_030341885.1 Geodia barretti
AGTGTACAGTGGTACACAAGCTATCATAGCGGATTTCTCAATAAAAAAATTACTGAAATGAAAGTTTTTTACCACGTGAGTTCCCTGCAATACGTTATCAAACAAACAGGCTAACCTGATCAGGAGTGTCAGTGGCTCAAGCTGCCAGCAGTAGTGCAACGATCTGTGAGTGACCATTCTCTGCTGCAAAGTGTAGTGCTGTGTTTCCAGTCTGTGTACCAAATTATACAGAGTACAGACTATCAGTTGGTTTTAATACAGGCTCTTGTGATATATAATTATAGAAACTGCATGGATGACAGGAAGTAATGACAGAACCTTTTCCTGGCAGTTAACGTTAGCTCTTAATTAACTCCAACAGTCTCTGGACAGTCTCAGTGTGTCCTTTGACAGCAGCTATCCCCAGAGGAACACTGCCATACTGCATTACCAAGTGCCAAGGTGGATGTCAGCTTCCTGCCGAACTAGGTAGGTCCACTACTCTGTGTGGCCATACTCAAAAACTGGCACATACACTGGACTACAAACCACAACTTTTCTCACAAGGAAACAGTTAGCTACATGGCAGGGTCATTGAAATTAAGGGACGACCTCCCCTCTAGCTTATAAACAAGTTGAAAATTCTTTCTTAAATGGGAAGATTTATGGAAGAGTTTCTTTGCCAAAGCAATTGAAAATAGGGACTCCTTGGAAACTTCTTTCACAATTGTCTTTGTTTGGTACCTCTGAATAAATGGTACCTCCGCTATCAAGGGACACTTGGTTCTGGTCCATACTAATTGTACTCCAAATAAGGAATGCCTTCTTTAATTAAACAAAAGTCATTATTCACTGTGAAAAGTTTGCTCATTGTTTATCCAAACTTACAACCTACAACTTACTGGTTTGCTGCTCTCAAAAAACTACGAGTGTCGGCAATAATATGTGACATTATGATCGAGGTCCGGTGTGGTAAGGAAACTTCGAAAACCATCTCGTTCGTTACTTTTTAAAATGTGGAGTTCTGAACTTCGTTGACACTGTCTGGTCCTCATGGCAGGTTGTCAGATATGCGGGTTATTTCCACATCTACTCTTTCTTTTCCTTTCTTTTTCGCACACGGCAACACAAATTCTACCGTTTCCTCAGCTCTGAAGTTGGATCAGCTCTCCAGTCTGCACCTAGTAGGATCACTACAATCTGTGTGGCCTTCACCTTACGAGTCGACACTACAATGGACTCCAACCCTATCCTGTGTAATACTCAGAGTGCTCTGCACCATTCAATGTAAGTCATCTGTGTTTCTTACCCCTGTCACCCAGATGTTGACATCAGCTTCTCTCTCTCAGCAGAGTAGTCTCACTCTTGACGCATCATCGACACCTTCGAATGAGGCGTCGTAAAGCGGGGTCCGTCCATTCTCTGTGTTCTATAAATAAGACTGTGAGTTTATACGCATACATAGCACAACAGGATATATTGCGCTGGGTGGGTGTAGTTTACATGTGTATCAACACTAGGTCGCGAGGGGATAGAAAGGACAACAGGCAAAGTCAAACAAGTCAACTACACCCAGACAGCTCGTTATCTTTGAAGAGCTGCCTGGGGTGGATTTGACCACGACCTCTCTGCAGTCTAGGCAAGCGCTCTACCAACGTGAGCTATAGCCAGAGCAACCATCTGGTAGGGTCGATTCATAGCACACAATCTACAATCACAAGGTAAACCTCAAACACTGTGCTATCGGTCCAGTACAACTCTGTCACTCAGTATGTAGAGAGGCAGACCGTAATTAAACCACAAAAATACTCCACTCCAAACTGAGTAGGATTACCCTGTAGTGTGTCACAACGAGGTTAGCGTTGCATGCTGTCACATATTCAGAGTATATTGCAGTGTGTGAGTATGACATATGTATCAGTCACTGATGTATATCTAATCGAGATATATCTCTGATCTACACCACAAAAGATGAGTCACAACATCTATGACACCTAAACTTTGCGTGCGTGTGCCATAGAGAGGGGGTGGGGGCTGGCAAACAATGCCACGATACTATACCTTGTCCTGGTGGTTGTGAGTTAGCTCGCTGCCTCCTAACAGTCTCTGAACTGTCTCTGTATGGCCATAGATAGAGGCATCCTCAGAGAACACTCGCCACTTGTAAATATGAGAGATGAGAGACTTCTATCAGTAATACCAGTAAGACGAGACATATGCACAGTACTCAACAAAATCGATGTGTTAGTCACATCTCACTCCCGTTCATAGGAAAGCAAAAACGACTTGAGAACAAAGATTGTGTGGAATGTGATACTTAGCTGACTGTAGGCGTGCTATGTGCAGCGAGGCGTTACAGATACTTGAGTCTCGTCTATGTATCTAGACAGGCACAGAAGTCACAAACGACGCGCTGTATCAACTCCGCATAGCTATCGACTACTGTGAGCTAGCCGTGTCAGACTCTCCACGCTACCAGTGGGAGACCACGAGTACACATGACTTAGCCCAGCCCATCAAACGAGCGGTATCAACGCGCATGCACAGTGTTCGCTGCACGGGTTTGCACTCAGTGCTTTTCATTCATAAAAATGTGGCCGGCTCAACATGGCTCGTTCAGTCTGGTGGAGCTACAGTAGCAAATTTGACTCTACGTCGCATGTCGATGTGTCAAACGTGTCATGTATAACATCACAATGGTCTGCTTGTTGGGGTTAGCTCCTAGTCAAAAGTCTCTGGGCAGTCTGAGTGATGTCCTTTCTGGAAGCTATCTAACCCAGAGGAACACGCCCCATACTGTGTGAGGGATAATGATGTAATGAGCAAGTGATACCCTTTAATACGGAAGAGCATTGAAGCTGCTATTCCGAATTCGGCTCAACTCTTTTCACTCCATCCCTCTACGTACTTGCTTGTATCGCACGCTGTGTAAGGATGTTAATGTTCCCACGGTTTATACCTCTGCAGGTATCTTTCCCCTCTCTCTGACCAGATGCACAGACTGATAGTATCTAGTAATAGTATGGGAACTACACGTCAAATGTCCTTTGTCTAGTGTGTCTTAAACGTTGGAGGGTCCTTTTAAAGGATTATGCCTAATCCTACGCTCTTACTATAATGTGATATCTAACAGTCAGAGCTGGCCAGATATCAGCTCCTGCCGACTAGTAGGTCCACCATTTCAGTCATGCAACCGTTCAGGCTGGCTGCATCAGAACACTGACAAACCCATCCTGTAGGAGATAGAACACCTCCAGCTTGTAAAAGACGTAAACAAGAAGCTCGTGAAGCATTACAGTTAGAGGTCTCATGACTAGCGACACAAGGGACAGCCCCAAGAGGCCTATCTATCCATTGACTAAATCTAGACCGCGAATCCTTTATATAGCTCCAAACGCTTGATGATTGACAGTACACAACCTTTACGCCACGTCTCGCATCACGACTCTCTGCTCTCCTCCGCAGTGTCTCATTATTGCCACATGACCAGGTCACAGCAGTGTAGAGTGGTGTGATGACTTGTGTGAGCTACTCCTGCATCGTCATTATATGTTACCGTTTGTTGGTCCTTTGTCAGAGTATAATCAGTGTCTTCAGTTTGCTATACAATCTATGTTAACCACAAAGTTCTGTGCGTTAAAACTGCCCATTACTTACTGTGACGTGCGTATTATTAATGTGTGGACACATCCATGCTTTAAATTCAGTCCCACTGATGTAGTACCACATTATAGCTACCATGAACATGTAATTCTTGCTGAGAAAGCAAACTATATATCCTCCTATAGTGGACCTGTCCTATTGGCAAGTATCACAACTGGATTGAGCTATGCACGATAGCTAATCGCTGGCTGCATAGAGGGCACATATACTCACCTGGCTGATCTCTGGAGTTGAGCATTTAGTGTGACTACATGTACGCCATGAAGAAACCATACTCACGTAGCCACCTCTCCTCTCTAGCTGCTTCATGTAGACTCATGCATGCTAGAAAGACCATGACGCCAAGAGTAAAAAAAGATGAAGCTCGGACAGCGTGTTCACGGCGCTTGTTGGCCTCATCAGGCTATGAGCATATGCAACTTCTCTCTCTGGCATCACCAGTTTATAAGGCTAACAGAGCAGTGTAGCACTTCTGCTGACCATTTTCAAAAATTTCAGGTGAATCGTTGGCAAAAATGGCAAACAGACATAATATTCCCTGATTAGAAACAGATAGATGCACGATGTTTATACATGCCTTTCCATTCCCATAAATTTCATTAAGGGCCTGGTTATTACTTGAAAATTAAGTCTATACAACATGCTTTACCTCCAGCACTGGAAGCTGATCCTACTGTAGAGGGCAGTATTCTTCAGTTCCCAATTATGTAGCAGGCTGGGGCAGCTGGCTCTCTCATGGTTCTGGACACTCCAGATGACTGGAGAAGACGTGGGACTGGAACCGTTGTCATATCGATTTCGCTCTCGAATTGACTCTTGACTTAGGAATTGAGCGTTAGGTCTGTAGGGTACTCATCCTCTGTGTGGCGGAGTGGGGTTTCTGGTAGCATTGGATGAATTTGACTTTCTGATAGTGAGGCTGGGATAAGGGCCTTGGTGGTTGTAGCCTAGTTTCCCTGGGCTGGGGCATAGGGTTCCGATCTCATCCTGGACACGACATATTGTGACTTGGTGGTGTTTAGGGGTTTTTTGCTGGACAGGTCTCGAAGTGCGGGTGAGCCGAAAGGACCGCGTGGTCGGGGGTGCACGGAGCGACTCCGGCAGACCCGACGCCGTGAATGCGGGCCTCAAATATGCTTCATAGAGGCGGGTGTAGGGTCAAGAAGTCAGGCGCAGGGATTTGTGCCGATAATTTAAAACCCTCGGCGCGCATACGCCGCGAGGGTCCGTCTGTCCGCCTGTCCGTCCGTTACCACGTTTTCTGCCACCACGCGCAACAAACAGGTAAAATAGCGACACCAACGGCTACACTGGCTTGATTTTAAAAATGGCGATTTTCGTAAAAGTGCCGCGTTCAGAAGTTATGGCGTGAAAACCAAGCGACCTGATCCGCTTTATATGTGTACCTCGGAGGAACAAGATGTCACAACGAAGGGCGTGTATCGACTCCCGCATGCTATCTACTACTGCAGCTAGCCAGTGTCAGATTCTCCGCGAGCTACTAGCGGGAGATCACGAGTAAACGCATACTAATAAGCCCAGCCCATCAATTAGCGGTACCGCGCATGCGCAGTTCGCCGAATGTCATAAAGCGCACGTGGGACGTTACGTTCTGTTGGCAGTGCGCACGCTTTGGGGGCGGAGCTTGTAGACGTTTCAAGGGCGTGGATTGCCAACTGTAAAAGATGGGCTTTTATATTATCCTGTGGCTGGGGGCTTGGTTGTTGCCTCTTGGAGTAGCTACGTTCTAGGACATACCTGTTACGCCAACGTTGGCCGTCCATGCCAGTGCGATTTCGTGTCCGAGCGCAGGAGACTCAACATTTCGTACTTCGAACAGTCAGTTATCAACTGGGAGGCTGCTATAGTTTTGGTTTCCGTCCCAATGTCCTTAGCCAGCTATAGCTAACCCTTGCTACTCTACTAACTGTCAGTCCCAGGATAATAATGTGTGTTCCTTCCTTATGTCTGCAAGATCAGCTACTTTATTGCAGTCTTCCTGAGCTGACTTTTTTTGCAGGCTGATTGTCACAGCTGGCGATCTACATTTCACATACAGTCCTTGCCATGACTTCCAGTGCAATTCCAAAGGAACTGATGTGCGGGTATGGTGGCTCATTCTCTCTGTTGACATGCAATGACATTGCTTACTACCCAGCCATGTTGAACTGGATATGGAGATCACATAATACCCATCCTCAACCTGTGTAGTGCACATGTGTATTGAGAGTCGGGATATTCATATCAAATGCACATAGCATTAATGAGCTTGGAGGAGTAATCACTTTAATAATTGTATCAAAGGCATTGCAACAGAGTAAAGCGATCAGCCCCCGAACAGACCTAGCTACATTTGAACGGTTGTATATACTAACTTTTTATGCATACCTTGCAACAAAGGAAATTCCCCTACAAGTGGATGTGAGTCCTGTGTAGTTAGATTCCACAATTTCAAAGTCTTCTGAGCCACTGCATTCGGGGATTGCGTAATTGACTCATAGGGCCCACTATACACCCACAATGGGTTACAAAGGTCAAACAGCATGAACAACATTTACTCAGAGAAACTGTAAACAAGTAATAACCAGACCCAAAATAACCAGACCCCAGCTTGCTGTATACGATGTTAGTGAGCCGTGAACCCTTGGAGTAGAAACTATTAACACAATAGCCTGTGGTATGTGCATATGACCTCTTGGTGATACCAAAGCAAAAGGTTTTCAAGGTAAAAAAAGTGCAAATGCGCAGAAAACACGTGGAGCAGTGAGAAAAACGTGCCAATGCACAGAAAACAGTTAAAAACGTGCAAAAAATGTGTTGCAGCTAGAAAAATGTGCAGAAACGCCCAAATACGGGTATATACCATATAAAGTTAGAGCCAAATTGTAGATCTGTTCAGGAGTTGATCACTTGCCCTATAATGTTTTGTATCTCATGTGTTTAGATATGTCTCTATGAAACCACCACCAAAGAGTACCTTGGAATTGGAAGGATAACCAACTACCACCACAACAATCCATGGACACTTAACTCTCTGTCTCCCTTGATCTTCACCATCCAGTACAATGGTGGAGACGAGATAAAAACATCAAGTGGCATATACAAACTGACGTACGTTTTGAAACAATGAGTAGTCTTGATGCATGACTTTCAATGCTGTTGTTGCAGATATTCTACAGTGAAAATCACGTATAACGAAAGTCTGAATGAGTCTATTTTCACTTACGTGGGGTCTGAAGATCATGGTCAAGGGTTGTACAGCTATAGACATTATGTAAGTCAGTCAATGTGCAATGATCTTCATCCATTAATTTAACCCTTACCAAGCCGCGGGCATATATAATATATATATAATATATATGCCCAGAGCCTCCACAAGTCCATAAGAATTTTTTTATGGCTAAAATACTAGGCGTTAATATGTTATACATCGATTTCTGCTTATTTAAAGAGATACCCATGGCGTCCAAAGGGTTAATCCTAAAAAAATATTATGTGCATGAGTCATGGGGTTAACCCAAGCATTTCAATGATATCTTGTAAGTCCATATGTTCCACAGGGTCTTTTTACACAGAGTGTATTCTCGTTTCCTGCAGGAATTTGAACTCGAAACCTCTGACATCATGGTAGAAGATCTTCCAGGTGCTCCTTCCAGTCAGTCTTGGATAGCGGGAGCTGTCCTTGGATCCTGGTCAGTCAGTTGGTGCTGCAATTTTTGATTAGTTTGGGTGGGTTTTTTATTTACCTTGCCTATACTAGGCAAGCGATGCGAGTCCCACTTAGTCAACTGAACAAATGTACGGGCATTGCCATTTACCATAATATTGTGCGTGACTTTTCGTGCGATAAAGTACATTAAAAATCTAGTAACTATTTACTTTATTTCTTATGATAATTATTCTCCTTAAAACATGCATGAGTCAAGAGTGATTGCATGAAATGTTACATCAAAAAGACCTGTGGCTCTTCATAATACAGTATATGGAACATCCAATAAAAGAAACTACCAAATAAACGACACAATAGTAAAAACCTCTCAATATACAATTTTCGAGAACCAAAGAGAGCACAACAAACTTTCCATATAATGACAAAACCAACGCTTCTATTATTCAGATGTTCCACTGTAAACATGAGGCAGCATTATTTGGACAATTGACATCTAAAAAGATCCGTTTACATTATTCACAGGGTGTTCCTGGTGTTAGTGTTGGCAGCAGTAATCGTAACCATCATCTGGGTCAATATCAAACTTTACAAAAGAAGAGAGAATTATGAGCAATTGGCAAACAATAATGCTGTTAACAATGTAACATAGCTATGTATCATCAAGCAACCTGATGTACCAAATAGGTTCATGATTCATTACTTTTTATTGTGGATGTGTGTTTTCCTATCTATATAATTATTGTTTACACAATGTTTTTCACATCTAATTAACTGTATCCTGCGTAGTTTTATGTAGCTGGTCTGCAAGCAATTTTGTCTCATAATGGAAAAAGAGATCCAACAATGGCCCGAGCTTCGATGAAACCAGTCCTAGTAACTGTGATTGATCAGTCTACCCAGCATCGATCCCCACTCTCTGTTGTTCTCTTTTGTTTTTTAACCTCCCCTGTGCAGGCATGTGCAGTGCAAGTTATTGTTGTTAGTTTGTGTGTGTGTGTGTGTTTGTGTGGGGGAAGATAAAAGAAAGGAGAGAGTGCTAGGGATTGAGATGGCTTTTGTCCGTGGTCACATGCATTGGCTTTTGAATGACTGTACATGGCAGTCCCACTATACCCATCTCCAAACCCAACAACCAACAAACCCTGTCTCTCTGTCTTGTTTTGTCTGTCATGCACCAGCAGATCATCGTGTAGGTCACAGGTCCCTTTAATCTCCTGACCTGTGCCTCACTACCACTGAGGCGGGACCACTCCCACGTGACAAGATTAGACAAAATACACATACCTGCCTTGAGTCATATATACCTGCTGGCATCTTCTTCCAACCACCGCATGGAGTATATACCAATAATTGTGTGGGCAGCTGAGCACACGCATGGTTTTTTACTACAATTATAGGGATGGCAACGGGGATTTTTACTCTGAATGTGTATGTGTGTACGTGTGTTTGTGAATGGGGAAAAAGTAAAGTGTAGGCAGGACTAAAGCTAACGAGAGAGAGTGGGTGGCTTTTGTCGGCATCACCACATGCAGCCAGCCAGGTCCTTAATGTACATGTAAACCTATCCACAAGTCCAGCAACATGCAGGTGCAGGTCATCAGCAGGGAGTTCCCAATCTTTCACCATGTCACACGTGTTTCGGCCTCTTTAAACTCCCGACATATGAGACACTCCAGAAAGGGCGAGGCCACTCCACCTGGTTGGAGTCCAGATTTTCTTACTATGGCTATATGCAATTATTGTACTTACAAACTAACCTAAGTTACATAAAGGCAACTTTACAGTGGCAGATCTAGGATTTTGAAAGGGGGTTCTGTTTTGACTGTGCTTGTGCGTGTATACAAGGCCGGCGACGCATGCGCACAAAACAATAAAAAGGGGGGTTCCGCGGAACCCAAGGAACCCCCCTGGATCCGCCACTGCTTTAGTATACTAGCTATCATTAGTAGTGACTTGCTTCATATCTTTGGTCCTCTCTATTCTTCACTTCTTTCTTTCTTCACTCATGCTCCTAACTTAGCTAGCTACTACAGGCTTGTTGTGGATGTTATGTCTACTAAAGTCAGAACACTTCCCATGCTGTTAGCTAATTAGAGTGACAAACTTGTGTGTAGTGTTATCTGATGGGGAGAGAAGAGAGAGAGGGTAAAGAGTAAAAGTGTAGGTAGAGACTAAAGCGACGAGCGCGGGCGGCTGTCGGCGTCACGATGCAGCCAGCAGGTGTTAAATAATGTATAAACCTATCACAGTCCAGCACATGCAGGTGCGTGCTAGGCTCTTTGTTACTGGTCATCAGGGGAGTTCCCAATCTTTCACCAGTTCACAAGCGTTTCGGCCTCTTTATAAACTCCGGACACGTGGGACAGAAAGGGCGAGGCCACTCCACCTGGTGCGAGTCCAGATTTGCCTACTACGTGGCTACAATTACTGGTATTACAAACTAACTACATTATATGGAAGGCAATTTTAGTAAGCAGCTACGTACTTAGTAATAACTTGCTCATTCTTTGGTCTTCTATTCTTCACTTCTTTCTTTCTCACTCTTGCTCCTAACTGAGCTACAGGCAAGCTTGGCTGTTTTATACCTTGTTGTGGATGTTATGTCTACTAAAGTTCAAAACTTCCCTGCTGTTAATTAGGGTGGGGTGTGTGTGTGTGTGTGAAAATTTTTTGGTGGTGGGTGGGGTGTGGGGTGGGGGGGTGGGGTTCGACAGGCTGACACTGAGAGTAGGATCGCTTGGCTCGGGGGGACTGAGGTCTGTCTAAACAACGCTGAACGACCGAAGTCAGCGTGTGTGTGTGTGTGTGTTTATGTCACTGGCACTCGGGGTTCCCATCCACAAGTCAACTGTTCTTTTATTGACTATGGGGGTTACATATTGTCCTGAGGGACTTCCAAAAAGACATAAAGGCTGTGGTCATTGATCTTTCGGATGATAGCAGCCACACCTCTTTTCCAAGGACAGTGATATCTCCTGACTATAATGGCTCTGCCACTTAGCTAGTGCCCACTCAGCTGTGGAATGCGTTTTCACAAGGAGCCCAGCAGTAAACTTTTTAACTCTAGAAGTCTTTATAAAAAGTTTTACTGCAAAGCTCCTTGTAAAACCTCAATGCCAATGCATTCCTCATCTGTTTAGCAAGACCAGTTTTTCCATCATCTATCAGCAGGGTCAGGCCCTTGTTCCTGGGGCCTGGTAATAATATTATGTATATACCCATGAGCCAGTTTAGGTCAATTTCCACTTATGCGTGCAAAGATTAATTTGGGAAACTAAGATCCATGCCAGAGTTTGATAAATTCGGCTACGTACCACGAGCACCGACTGTTAATAGCACACCGTCATGTGGGCCGGTCCTGAGTTCGACTGATCGTTCCAACATGCACATCAAGTAAATGATGGACCCGTAACGAGTCTATAACACAGACGACAATTCTTGGAGTCCGCACCACACAACGCGGCGAACTCCGGCCGGTAAGACGGCTTGAAAGGCGGCGTGAAAACGCAACTATACGTCAGCTGCACGGAACAGCCACGGTGATGGGCTAGTCTCGCAGGAGAGTGGCTGGCTGACCCCCGGAGCCACACCCCTTCATATGCTGAGGAGTTGGAAGGCGTGGCTCGCTCCGTGCGCCACCCACACACGAACGTCAACGACCCGTGACGTAAGGTATGCGGAAACGGGGACCCTGTACGCACGCCCCTTTAGCTCGAGAAAGAAAGAGGCAGAGTGAGATATCAAGACAGAGCAGCGGTGGATTTCGACTACAGAAGAGTAAGATCCTACTAGGTGAATGCAGTGCATTTTTGGCGAGCGGGAGCGATCCAACGCGCGTAAATAGTGGTTACGTCTCTGCGTTCCGCCGATCAGCGGTTCTCATCCGTGTGTCCCTCTCCGCGGATGATCGTGCTGTACCCCACGCTCCTCCCCGTCTACGTTCGACAGCGCTCTCCCTCCTGCCGTTCAAAGAGACGCCCATTGGACAGGCGCGTCTCCCTCTCCTCGGCCGTCTCAGAAGCAAGACGCTGTCTCCGGCGAGTAATACGGTGTAGCGGTATAATATCGCCGCTGTCGGGCCTCCACGGTGTGAATCTAAGCTAGTAGCAATATCATTGTATTGCTACCAGCTTCGATTCACGTGCAACATTTAGGTATCGGTGGCTACCGGTATACATCTTTATCGTATGGTAGTATATATACTTCGTAGATGGGCAGAATCATGGATGTCTATGGGAAAGAATTTCATCAGATTGTATAATTATAACAAAGCTATGAATTTTTTTAGGAATGTAGATATTCAGAACGGATGTGCAACGTCATACTTGTTTGTTTGTAAATTTACTGTAAACAACAACAAATAGCCCCAGGCAAGACATTATAATGGGGACACATGTGTTAGTATAACTCACCAATGCTAAGAGCAAAAAACAAATATATAGCACAGCCTCTTCACTCCTCAAACTTGCTATGGTAGCAGGCATGGGGGTAAGAGTTGGTATGCATGCGTATATATTACATCGTTTACATGAAGACCACATATTGCTTGCAAATAGCCTCCACTTTACTTCTTCAATCCTCAAACTTGCTAATGGTAGCACGCATGGAGATGAAACTTGGTGCGCATGCATATTACCATGACAACCACATGTTTGTAAACAACAATTGCCTATTACTAACCCTCGGCGCGCATGCACAGCGAGGGTTACAGTACTTGGTCTGTCTGTCCGTCCATCTTTCCGTCTGTTAACACGTTTTCTGACACCACGCGCAACAAACAGGCAAAAAAGTGACACCAACGGGTTGAGCGCTACACTGGCTTCATTTTTAAAATGGCGATTTTCCTAAAAGTACTGTGTTCTAAAGTCATGGCGTGAAAACCAAGTGAATGAGCCAATATGCTAATTAGCACAGGCTTACCTCAACCGGGTCCGCTTGCTCTGTGTACCTTGGAGGCACAAGAAGTCGACAAAAGGCGTGTATCGACTCCCGCATGCTATATATCTACTGCTGTATAGCTAGCCCGTGTCATACTCTCCGCGAACTACTTAGCGGGAGACCACGAGTAAATGCATACTAATAGCAATTATAGGTACCACGTATGTGCAGTTCGCCGAGGGTTTGCACTTTAGTATTATTTATTTTCACAAAGATGTAGAGTAAGCCACCGATAATCGGACGCCATGTATTCTCGGACGCATTTGTGAAGTCTGTGCAGGACTATATTGGCTACTGTGTATACCAAAGTGTAGTTCTTGGTCATAAACTGTTGTATAAAAATATTCGCTCTTATCCGAGCTTTACCGTGGGAATGACGTTGCCGTAAAGTTACGATTCGGGCACAGCAAAGTTCGGACAAGGCCATCAAAGGTAGGACAGTCTCCCAAAACGGGAACAGTATGAATGATCCAAGCGAGTGTATGCTCGATTGATAGCTGTACCTTTTGGCTATGCAGCGACCCACAAATGGCCCTTTTTTCTCTTCGCTGTTTTTGCTCACGAAAGCGACAATAGGCGGGGTCGCGTAAGCCGCGTTTTACGCGAAAAGCAGTTTCGGCTTGTTTCTTCTAACACACGCGCCGGATGAAGCTATAAAATTTTCTCCTCGTTCTTCTTGCCTTATATTAGATGCCTGCAGCACGATTTCCGTTTTTGTGAGATCTAACTTTTTATTGGTAATTACAAATTGTAATTACAAAAAATTAAAATCTTACAACAACGGAAATCGTGGTGCAGGCATCTAATATAAGGCAAGAAGAACGAGGAGAAAATTTTATAGCTTCATCCGGCGCGTGTGTTAGAAGAAACAAGCCGAAAACTGCTTTTCGCGTAAAACGCGGCTTACGCGACCCCGCCTATTTGCGCTTTCGTGAGCAAAAATAGCGAAGACAAAAAAGGGCCATTTGTGGGTCGCTGCATAGCCAAAAGGTACAGCTATCAATCGAGCATACACTCGCTTGGATCATTCATACTGTTCCCGTTTTGGGAGACTGTCCTACCTTTGATGGCCTTGTCCGAACTTTGCTGTGCCCGAATCGTAACTTTACGGCAACGTCATTCCCACGGTAAAGCTCGGATAAGAGCGAATATTTTTATACAACAGTTTATGACCAAGAACTACACTTTGGTATACACAGTAGCCAATCTAGTCCTGCACAGACTTCACAAATGCGTCCGAGAATAACCATTTTTATTTTTTTGACAGGGGGAG
>CASHTH010000322.1:0-30476 GCA_030341885.1 Geodia barretti
CGGGACACCCGGGCTTTCGCATCACGTGCCTCAAACGGGAGGGTGTGGGAGGATTTCTCGTCGGCCGACCATATCTGGGCACGGCCACCTGGATCCACGAACTCAGGCAACTACGCAACCCTGTACCCCGGCGAATGTCCTCTGGATGGCGCCCAGGGCGCGACGGGGCGACAGGTTCCCCGGCGATACCATCGAGGTGAGATCAGCGGTATCGGGCACCCTGCGAAACCTACGAGTTGGCCGAATTAATGTAGGTCGCCGTTGCTTACCCCTCAGCAAGGATCCGTCGACGGCGGTAACAAGGTTTTATGACGGCGAGCTTGGGTGTAATCCGTCCGATAGGAATCTGTTGACGAAGGCTGCCAACGGTAAAGCCGTGGCAAGGCTCACTGAGGCTGACGGGAGTAGGTACGGGCAAATTCTGCCTGTCGGGCTGCCTCGTCAATTCCCTTACCGTCGTCGCTGCCAGCGGTCGTAGTCTAACCAGTGGGAGGCTGGTGATTATAGGGGGGCGGTTTGTATTTTCGTTGTCTTTTTCCATGAATCGCCCCAATCGGGCTCACTCATTAACCACCGCACTACGCAGTCAGATGCTCTCGTAACTTGGGTAACCGATATTGGTAAGTGACTCTGGACAACTTGTCTTGTGGCGACCGCTTGTGAACGAGGTGTGGTCCTTTTGAGTTCTGGAGGGACACCCGGTTGCCAACCGCTTATACACGGACATCATTCGTGAGTGTACCTACGTACAGTGGGCGTTTTGGGCCGTATCCTGAAGGATACTGCAAACCACGCAGGCGAAACATCTCCTTGTAAATCTTCGTGGAAAAGTCGAGACCCCACGGCTGGAGTTTCTTTGGCGATAAGGCTTGGGAATCTCGTCAAAGCATTTTTGCCCTTCGTCTTGGAACCACCAGTCGTCTTCGTTCGTCAACCAACGCAACGATACACCGACCTTTGCGTATGCAACCTTATGAGGCGATCAGCATTGATTAGCGTATCGTTTCTCTTGCTCCGTGATAAGAGGCCTCCAGCTTGAGTCGGCCAGCATTACAGCGTCGCACAGTCTCTGCAGAACCGTAGCCGCATCCACATGTGACGTGCGGCGGCGCCTACACAACACAAACTTGAATTCCAAAGCTCGTTGATAGCCGTGTTAGTTTCTAGGCACATCAGCTACTGGTTTGAGAGATGAATGCCACGTGACTACGGGACGCCTACAAAAATGCCCGCGCTTCCTACAAAGACCCATCCGACGCGCAGGGCGCGATTCACATAGCACACCAATCGCGGCCAGTCACTCCCCGGCCAGAAATTACCGCTCCCGTCTTCAAGCACGAAACACGGTTCCGGAGGTTCGCTATGACCAATCCATCGTGAGTGGACGCCTAGCCCGCTTACGGTCGGTCCGTGCTTTCCACCTAGCAGCAGCGGCTTTTGTGGCTATTCGTCTGCGCGCATCCTCCGGCAGTCAACTATTGCATGCTCTGGCCTTACCACAAACCGACCACGCCGTTGGATTTTCTTGCTGACATCGTTACACAAACCAACTATGCTTAGCGAATTTGCTGCATGAACTATACTACGTGTCCGCCGCTGCTATCCGCAAGCAGAGAAACTCGCTATGCTTGCAGATACTGGAGTGCTGGCAGATTGATAATATATTTTTATATATGATCTAGTTTATGCCAGATGTGGATTGCACGTTTTGCCCCTATGACCAGTTTTTCCTTGAACCGTCCCACGAGAGCGTAGCTGTCGTGATTTCTCATTGTGCGTGCACGCCACGATTCAACAACCCCGCCTCGACCTACGCGACGCGGCTTTTCTCGCACTAGCTTAGATTTGTCGGACCGACGCTCAAATAACTGGGCGTTTGTTCTCCGACGCAGTGCGGAGCGAATTAATGAGTTTTTAAATACGGGAAGTAAAAAGCCGGAGCATTTGCGCAGTCGCGTCCAACAAGGCAGCCAATTCCATCCACCAGCTCACATATCCGTTCTTTCTTCAAGATCCCATCGTCGCGGCATCCTTGCCAGCATCGATCGTCGGCCGTCCGTAGCCACCGCTGGAGGAACAGCAGATGATGTCTGGTCGCGCCGGATTGACGACGACGCCGACTTCCTTCGACCCCAGCACCCGTTCGGCGCCGTCGGACACGATCGTGTAGTGGTGCGGCAGGCCGTCGTCGGCACCGAAGAGGCCGAAGGGCGGCACAACCACGCCGTCACCCGCGGTGTTTAGCCGGGCCGGTCCTTTTCCTTCGTAGACCAGGTCGCACACCGCACCCAGGCCGCCGCGCCACGCGCCGACTCCGCCGGAATCGGGGCGCAGTTCATGGCGCTCGATGAAGAACGGGAACCGCTCTTCGGTGACCTCGATGCTGGGTGACCGTATTCCACCGGCCACATTGATCTCGCCAACGTTGGACCACCCGTCGTGTCCCTCGGACGCTCCGCCGCCGCCCCGGGCCAGGAAGAAGTGCCAGATGAACTGCCGCCCCGTCCTCGGGTCCGTGCCGGTGATGGCGTAGCGCAACCGGCGGGAGAATCCTGCTGAGACGGCATTGGGAATAGCGGGGGCCAACGCCTTGAACACCGCCTCCACCACCTCTTCGGCGCAATGGTTGGTGCTCATGCACACCGGCGCGGGAGGGTTGGCGTTGACGACGAGACCACGCGGCGCAATTATCTGAACGGGCCGCATGGAACCTTCATTGCGGGCCACGTCCATGGGCGCGAGGTACATGATCGCAGCGTGGGCCAGGGACCGGGTGTTGGCATAGGCGCTGTTGATGAACCCCTCAACCTGAGGGCTGGAATCGCTGAGGTCGATGGTCATGGAGTCGCCGGTAATGGTGACCTTCGCACGGATCGGCACCAGCTTGCTGTCGAACCCGTCGTCGTCCACCAACGACTCGCCGTAGTACTCGCCGTCGGGCCATGCTGAGATGAATTGGCGCACCTGCCGCTCTGTGGCGGCCAGGATTTCGGCTACCACCGCCATCAACCGGTCGGCGCCATAGTCGGCCAGCAGGGACTGGACCCGCAGGGCGGCCAGCATCACCGAGCCTATCTGCGCGTTGAGGTCGCCCAGGAAATTCTCCGACTGCCGGACGTTTGCCGACAGCATCTGGAGCAGGTCGGCGCGGGGGACGCCCTTATCGTAAAGCTTCAATGGCGGTATGCGGAGGCCCTCCTGGAATATCTCGTTGGCGCCCGGGTTGTAGCCTCCGTGAGTGCCTCCGCCTACGTCACTGTGGTGGGCCCGGTTCACGCCGTAAAACAGCAACCGCCCATCATAAAAAATGGGCCGGATAATGGTGATGTCCGGCAGATGACTGCCCCCGAAATATGGATCGTTCAGGATAAACAGGTCTCCCTCGGAGATGTCCGACCCGAAGTAGTCCCGCACGGCTGCGCCGGCTACCGGCAGCGCGCTGATGTGTACCGGAATGCCTTCTCCCTGGGCTACCAGTTGGCAGTCACTGTCCAGGATCGCGGTGGAAAAATCCCGGCTGGAATTGAGGATCTGGGACATAGCGGTGCGCAGCATCGCCTCGGTCATCTCCTGGGCAATGGACTCCAACCGGTGCTCCACTACCGCCAGGGTTATGGGATCGTCATGCCGGGGACTGCCCTCGCCATCCACTCCCGCGCCATCCACTCCCTCGGAGCCGCGCGCCGCGTCCTGCCCGGCCACGACGGCTTCCTGGTTCACCCGCAACTCGACGCCGCCCATGGAGTCGACCGTGGCGTAGTCACCGGGCCAAACCAGAATGGTGGTGAAGTCCGACTCCAGGATCGCCGGCCCGGCGATTTCCGCCCCGGCTGGCAGCGAATCGGCGGCATAGGTCGGCGCGTCTCGCCATTCACCCAGGTATACGCGGCGGTTGCCGATGGGGACTGCTAAATTCTGATCTCCCATGCGATCAAGCTGCCCCACCCTCGGAAGCTTGCCGACAGCAGCCACCCGTAGGGTGACCAACCGCACCTCCTGATCCTGTTGGCTGTAAGAGTAGAGTTCCTGATATCGTCGATGAAAATTGGACGTCAACCGGGCGACGAATTCCGAAACCGGCGAGGTAGGGTCCGGCAGCGGCACCGTCACTTCGTAGATTTGGTCCAGGTACCGCATGTCGGCAGAGTATTGAATCTCCACCGCCTCAGGAGCTACGCCTTGGGCCAGTACCTTGTCCCGTCCCTGAGAACCCAACTCATCCAGAATAGGCCTGAGCTCGGTCAGATCCATTCGTTCCAGACTGACCGGGTATGAGCGGAAGAAATCGTACTTGATGTCGGTGTTCAACATACCGTAGGCCGACAGCACCGGCGCCGATGCCGGTATGTACACCTTCTCCACCTGCAGTTGCCGGGCAACTTCCGAAGCATGGAGCCCCGAGGCGCCTCCAAATCCCATTATGGTAAATTCCCGGGGATCAACACCACGTTGCACCGACATCAGTCGTATGCCCTCGGCGATTGTGGTGCAGACCACCTTGTACACGCCGTATGCCGCCTCGACATTGGAGAGGTTCAGCGGCTTACCCACGTCCGCGCCCAGCGAATGCTCGGCGGCCGCAGGGTCGAGGGTGGCCCTGCCTCCAAGAAAGTTGGCCGCATCCAAGTAGCCTAGCGCCAGGTCGGCATCCGTGACGGTGGGATTTACGCCGCCCTTGCCATAGCACGCCGGCCCAGGTTCGGCTCCTGCGCTGTCCGGTCCCACATGGAGAATGCCTCCTTCATCGACCCTGGCGATACTGCCGCCGCCGGCGCCCAGGGTGTGGATGTCGATCATCGGCGCGGCGATCTTCCATCCGGCCTCGAACTTCTCGTTGGTGATGTGAGGAACTCCGCCCTCGATTAGCGAAATGTCGGTGCTGGTGCCGCCCATGTCGAACGCGATGACCTTGGGTTCTCCCAACAGCTGTCCAATGTAGGCGGCGGCGCTGACACCTCCCGCGGGTCCGGACAGGATCGCCCGTACCGCCATGCGGCCAGAGTCTTCTATCGGGGCCACCCCGCCGTTGGACTGCATGATCAGGACGTCATTCAACTGGGGATATGCCTCGAACCGTTCCTTCAAGTGCGAAAGGTAGCGACTGAACACCGGACCCACGTAGGAGTTGATCACGGTTGTGCTCAGGCGATCGAACTCCTTGATCTGCGGGATCACCTCGTGGGAGAGAGAGGTGTACACCTCGGGAAAGCGGTTACGTATAGTTTCCCAAGCCTGTTTTTCATGGGAAGGGTTGAGGTAGGAAAACAGGAAACAGACCGCCAGCGCTTCGGCTCCCTCGCCAACCAGGTACTCCAGGTTATCCACCAGCGCGGTCTGATCCAAAGGGCGTTCGACCAATCCGTTAGCCCGAACGCGCTCCGGTACGCCCACCCGCAGGTAACGTGCTGCCAAGGGTTCCACCGGTGTCATCCGTAGGTTGTACCGGTCCTCTTTCAGACCCTCGCGCATCTCCAGCAGGTCACGGAAACCCTCGGTGGTGACCAGCCCGACTTTGGCCCCTTTCCGTTCCACCAGCGTGTTGGTCGCGACCGTCGATCCATGGATCACCAGATCCGTGTCGCCCAGCAACTGATCCAGGGACAACCCGTGCTCGGAGGCGGCTTCCCGCAATCCGTTCATCACGCCAATCGAAGGGTCATCAGGGGTGGTCTGCGTCTTGAAGAATCGCGGCCGCTCGGCTTCAGCGGCAATAACAAAGTCAGTGAAAGTGCCTCCAACGTCTATCCCGATCTTGTACAACTGAGACCTCCCGGATCCTTCGGCAGCAAGTGTGATCTGTTGCCAGCATCATACGCCATGCCGCTGTGTAGCCGGCACAACTAATCGATAGTGACCCGATTGCTTCGCCGTAATTGCCAACACCCGCCTTGTACATCGTGGTAAATGGGTCGGCGGGGATCGCGGGACCGAACGTCATTGCGGGAGCTTGCCCTCGTACGGCGGTCTTCTCTGTGCCCCATCCCATGGAACTGAATCGGTGAACTGACCGGCCTGTCCCGAATACGTCGTTTCAAGCTGACCCAAACCAGCCCGTTTGCGGTGACTAATGCCCGCAGATATAATCCTTGAGGCGTCACCACCACTGGCAACGACCTGATCGCGCAAGCGTGGTATCTACCGCTCCGGACCCGTTCCTAGGCCATCGTATGTATGTGGATACCCGTGTCACGTTTCGGAAGGTCGCGAGTATCCTGCTGCGAGACGCCGAGTTTGCTGTGATCCGCTTCCGATTACCTGGCAATGAACACGCGCGCTTCACTGTGGCAGTGCATGGGCAACAATAAAACCCTGGAATATGACCTCTTGCTGGCTGACAGATGACCATCCCAGATCGACCAGCGCAAGTTTCATCGGAGTGATTTTTATGAAGTTCGGCATTATGGCGATGCCCCAACACCCATCGACCGATTCTGCAACCCAGAGGTTTCATGAAACGGTCGAGTTGACACGGCTGGCTCGGGACGCCGGGCTCAGTTCGATTGCTTGCGGTCAGCATTTCCTTTCGCCCCCGTACCAGAATCTCCAGAGCATCCCCCTATTGGCCAGATTGGCTGCGGATTCCGGCGACATGCAGCTCGTTTTGTCCATATTGCTGCTGCCTTTGTATTCACCAGCAGACGTAGCGGAAACCATTGCCACCCTTGACGTTATCAGTGATGGTCGGGTGGTGTTGGGCGTGGGTTTGGGATACCGCGATATCGAATACCAGGCATTCAACGTGGAACGCCGGCATCGGGTCGGACGTTTCCTCGAGAGCTTGGAACTCGTCCGCCGATTGTGGACCGAGGACGAAGTCACGTTCCACGGCCGCCATTTCAATTTGGACAACGCAACCTGCGCCATCAGGCCGGTACAAAAACCGCACCCGCCGATGTGGGTGGCCGCCAATTTCGACACCGTGGTCCGACGGGCCGGCGAGCTTGGTTTGCCCTGGTTCGTAAATCCGCACGCCACTCTGGCCACGCTGGAACGGCAGACGGCTATCTACAAAGAGGGTCTGGCCGCCGGCGGCCAGGAAATGCCGCCCGAGATGCCCATTATCAAGGAAATGCACATAGCGCCCACCCACGAAGAGGCTGTCCGCAATGCCCAGCCTTACATGGAAGCCAAGTATCAGGCTTACGCTGATTGGGGACAGGACAAAGCGTTGCCCGGCGACGAGGATTTCCGTATCCCCTTTGAAGAATTGGCCCGAGACCGATTCATCCTGGGCAGCGGCGAAGAGGTGATCCAACAGATCGAAGACCACCACCAGCGCGTGGGAGCAAATCACTTCATGTTTCGGATCTGGTATCCGGGCATGGATGCCCGAATGGCAATGCGGGTGGTGGAACAGATGGGCGACACCGTAATTCCGTATTTCGAAAGCCGGTACAGTGCTGAGAACTGACCGCTGTGGTTGACTGCGCCGACTGGCCGTCCATATACTGCTACGGGCCCATACTCGGCGATCAGGCTTCATGCCTTTAAATCCTCGTCGGGTCCCGCCCGTGTGCTGATGACCAACAAAAAAATCGTAGTGGTCGGCGGCGGTACCGGCAACCATACCACCCTCACTGGCTTGCGGTCGCGTGAATGCGACGTCACCGCAATCGTGGCGATGACCGACAGTGGTGGCAGCAGCGGCCGACTCCGTGAAGAGATGGGTCACCTGCCGCCCGGCGACCTCCGCCGCTGTTTGATGGCGCTGGCTTCCGACTCCGCCGAATCCAACCTGATGCGGCAGTTGTTTGACTATCGGTTCTCCACCGGAGACGGGCTGAACGGCCACAGTTTCGGCAATCTGCTCTTGGCCGCCCTGACCGAGGTCACGGGAGATACGATCACCGCCATCGACGAAGCCGCCCGGATTCTTGGTATTGGCGGCACGGTGTTGCCCGTCACACTCACCCGGTCGACTTTGCGCGCCCGGCTAGTCGATCGCTCCGAGTTGATCGGTGAATCCGCCATCGACCTGAGGAACGAGAAACTCGACGTAGCCATCGACTACATTCACCTCGATCCGAAAGCGTACGTTTACCCGCCGGTCCTGGACGCCATTGCGGAAGCGGACGCCATCGTATTGGGCCCGGGCGACATTTACACCAGCGTCCTGCCAAACCTGTTGGTTGAGGACGTCGCTCAGTCGATTAATGATTCGGATGCGATCAAGGTCCACGTTTGCAATCTGATGACCAAGCCCAACGAGAGCGACGGTTTCCGATCCTCCGACTTCCTGGCCCTCCTCATGGAATATCTGGGCACGAGCCAGCCCTTGGACTTCCTGCTGGTCAACAACACGCCGATTCCCCGGCGGTTGCTGGAACGCTACGCCGCCGAGGGCCAGCACCCGGTTGCCGCTGATGACTCGGCGTCTTTGACCATGGTAGGGCGAATAGTCGAGCGGCCGTTGCTCGCGCCTGGCGTGTTCATTCGTCATAGTCCCGCCGCCTTGGCGCAGGCAATCATGGACCTCGTAGACTCCTCGGATCGCGCGCGCAAGGAACCCCTGCCAGCGCCGTTGGTATTCGACTGCGACGACTTCGGCGATACGTTTGTGCCCGAAGCAACCATGACCGTCGGTAGCGCGAACGCCGACGGAGACTGACATCCCGGGATTGTAGAAATGTGCGGCATCGTCGGATACGTCGGCGACCGTCCCGCCTGGCCCATCGTTGTCGAGGGTCTGCGCCGTTTGGAATACCGCGGATACGATAGCGCCGGCGTCGCGGTGTTGGGGCCGGAGTCCGGATTGCAACTGCGTAAGACCGTGGGCCGGGTGTTGGGGCTGCTCCACGACGCGGATTGTCCCGCCCCGAACGGATCGGCCGGTCTCGGCCACACCCGATGGGCCACCCACGGCCGCCCCTCCGAAGCGAACGCGCATCCGCACACTGATTGCACCGGCCAGATCGCCGTCGCTCACAATGGCATCGTCGAGAATCACGCGGAATTGAGAGCCGATTTGCGGAGCAAGGGCCACAGTTTCAAGTCAGAGACCGACACTGAGGTCATTTCGCACCTGATCGAAGATGCCATGAGCCATGGCCTTGGTTTGCCGGCGGCGATGCTGCAACTGAGCGGCCACGTTCAGGGCCCCCAGGCAATCGTGGCGGTGCACGATGGCGACGATGACAGCCTATGCGCTTTGAAGCTCGGAAACGCCGGAGGTGTGGCGGTCGCTCACCACGACGGGCAGGGCATCGTGTCCAGCGATCTGCCCGCTCTGTTGCCCATCGTCGGCCGGCGCGGTCACCTGCCGGTCGGGTTTTTGGAAGACGGTGAAGTCGCGATTGTCACGCGGCAGGGAATCGCTTTCCTGGATCGAACTGGTCGACGCGTTGAAAAACCGATGCTCAACGTTGACTTGGATGACGTCCTGGTGGAACGGGGCGGTTATCGGCACTTCATGCTCAAGGAAATCATGGAGCAGCCCCAGGCGGTAACCGCCGCCCTCAGGGACCGCGTGGATTTTGGCCGGGGCTTGGTAACGCTGCCGGACCTCACTCTGACTGATCGAGAGCTCGCCGGGGTTAGTCGGGTAGTGCTCATAGGCTGCGGCACCAGCCTGAACGCGGCTCACGTAGGTCGCCATCTGGTGGAACGTTTGGCCGGCATACCCGCCGAGGCCGAATCGGCATCCGAATTCCGCTACCGCGAACCGTTCCTGGATCCGTCTACGCTCGTCGTAGCGATTGGCCAATCCGGTGAAACCGCAGATACCGTGGCTGCCATGGAGACGGTGCGGCAAAGCGGCGCCCGGCTGGTGACGATCTGCAACGCGCCGAACAGCCAGGCTGCCCGTCTCGCGGATCACGCGCTGTTGATGGGTTGCGGGGTCGAGATCGGCGTCGCCAGCACCAAGACGTTTTTGTCATCGCTCACGCTGCTGAATTTGCTGGCCATGCGGTTGGGAACGGCTCGGAGCCACCTGGGGTCTGCTGCTTCGCGGAAATTGGTCGAGGGACTGGCGAGGCTGCCCGGGAACGTGGCTCAACTGCTCGAATCGGCTGATGATGTGGAACCGCTGGCGCGGAGTTACTACGGTCGCAATAACTTCCTCTATCTGGGGCGGGGCATTAACGCCCCGGTCGCAACTGAGGGTGCGCTCAAACTCAAAGAGATCAGCTACATCCACGCCGAAGCCTACGCGGCCGGCGAAATGAAACACGGGCCGATCGCCCTGATCGATCACGCCATGCCAACCCTGGCCATCGCTCCTCAGGACGGCCTGTACGATAAAATGGCGAACAACATCCAGGAAGTGAAAGCCAGAGATGGAGACGTTTTGGCCGTCCTTACCCAAGGCGACGACCGGCTGTCCGACCTGGTGGATCACTCGGTGTTCATCCCGGAAACCGCGCCAAACCTGACTCCCCTATTGGCCACGGTTCCCCTTCAGTTGTTTGCCTACCACATCGCCGTGCGGCGGGGTTGTGACGTCGATCAACCTCGGAACCTGGCCAAGTCTGTCACCGTCGAATAATCCACGGCCACCCCGCCGGCGTTTCGGTTTCCTCGGCGGAAATCCGACGCTTACGTTTCGCTTGTGGGAGCATCTGCTGCCACCCTTGCCTGCCGTCAGCGGCCCCTCCCCCAATCGATCCAGGGTTCCGTTCCCGTTCGATGGAAACAGGAACCGGGTTCCCATGCTTCGGCGCAAACGCGTCCCAACCTGCACCGCGTGTACATGTACAGCGCAACGATCAGGAATTACCATAAATTGGCAATCCGGTTTGGCCGAGCCGCGTCCCGTCACACATCCCTTGCCGGAGCGCGGCTGAACGACCGTTGTCCGACACACACCACAGAACCCCACAGCTCTCCCGAGGTCTGACCAATTGATCGACATCATCGAACACCCGTCAACTGACGCCCGCCGATACTTGGATCTCATGTCCCCGGAAGCGGCGGACCAACTTACAAGGCTGGCTGACGATTTTGCTGGCGCCCGCGTGCTGCACGTGAACAGCACTGCTAACGGAGGCGGCGTGGCCGAAATCCTGCACTCTTTGGTACCGTTGAGCAACGCCTTGGGGATCACTACCGAGCGGGCAGTTATCGTTCCCGACGACCCGGCGTTCTTCACCGTAACCAAGCGCATTCACAACATGCTCCAGGGAGCCGACGGAGAACTCTCCGCCGCCGAACTCGACATCTATTACGGCTGTTTAAATCAGGTCGCTTGTGAAATCGAACGCACCGGATTGTCGGCTGACGTCTGGTTCCTGCACGATCCGCAACTCCTGCCTCTGGGACGCTTGATCAAACAGTGCCAGGGCGCCACCCGAATTTGGACAGTCCACATCGACCTGACGCATCCTAACCCTTGGCTGTTGGACGAACTCCTCCCGCTGACCGCCGCGTACGACACGTTGATATGCTCCTTGGGGCAATACGTGCCCAGCGCTTTGCCGTCCAATGTGGGAATTCACATCGCTCCGCCGGCTATCGATCCTCTCACTTGCAAGAATGCTGCCATGCCTGGTGAACGAGCCCGTGAGATTGTTGCGGCCCTGGGGATAGATTCGGCTCGACCTTTGGTGACGCAGGTTTCGCGCTTCGACGTTTGGAAAGACCCTTGGGGTGTCGTGGACGCTTACCGTCTGGCCCGCGGCTCCCACCCTGGTCTGCAGTTGGCGTTGCTTGGGTTGAGCCAGGCCAACGACGATCCGGAAGGGCGCCGACGTGCTGCGATCCGTACGCGAGTACGCCGGCCGCGACCCGGACATCCACCTGTTCTTTAACCCGGCTGGCCTGCCCGCGAGCAACGACGAAATTGTCAACGCTCTGCAAAGTCATTCGGATGTGTTGTTGCAAAAGTCCACCCGGGAAGGCTTTGGCCTGACCGTTTCCGAAGGGATGTGGAAAGGCAAACCCGTGATCGGCGGCAACGTCGGCGGGATCCGCCTTCAGATTGAGGATGAGGTGTCCGGATTCCTGGTGGATTCTCCCGAGCAGGCTGGAGAGCGCATAGCACAACTCCTCGGCGATCCCGATATGTACGCTTATATCGGCCGTAACGCGAAAGACCGCGTCCGTGACAATTTCCTCTTGCCGCGCCTGCTGTATGATTACATGCAAGCGGCTCATCAAGCCGGAACTATTGCTTGATATCTCGATCGATCCCGTCAGCGCTCTTTGGCGCTCACTCTGGAACGAAACACCATGACACGCACCACGGTACTCGTAATGATCGACGGTCTGGACCCGGAATACCTGGCCACTTGCCCGGCGCCCAATCTTCAACGGTTCGCCAGCGACGGGTTCCACGTATCCGGTGGCGGCATGATGCCCAGCGTCACGAACGTCAACAACACCACCATGGTAACCGGGCACTATCCCGCCCAACATGGAATAGTCTCCAACTATTGGCTGGACCGGCAGGCTGGGATCGAAGAGTACGTGGAGTCAGGCGAGTTCATCTGTTCCGAAACCATCTTCGCCCAGTGTCGGCGGCAAGGCGGCAGGTCATTGCTCGCGGCCTCCAAGGACAAGCTGAGGCGCCTGTTGGGCGACGACACGGATCTGGCATTCTCGTCGGAAAGCCCAACCACCCAAGCGGTGGCCGCCGCCGGAAACCCGCCCGACGTGTATTCGTTGGAGGTCAACGCCTGGACCATCAACGCCGCCCGTTCTGCATTGAACGCGCAACATTACGATCTTGCGTTCATCGCCAGCACCGATTACGCGATGCACACGTACGGGCCGGACCACCCAGAATCGCGCCGGCATATAACTATCCTGGATGAAGCGCTGGGACAGTTGGTGGCCGACATCCCCGACATACAGCTCCTTATCACGGCGGATCACGGGATGTCCGACAAACGACGCATGCTGCACCTGCCGGCGGTGCTCGCGAAGCGAGGCATCAAAGCTCGGGCAATTCCGATCATTAAGGATCACTACGTGGTGCACCATTCCAACCTCGGAGGGTGCATCTATCTCCATTTGGAGGATCCAACCGCTCTATCCGACGCTTTAGGATTACTCCGGGAAACCGACGGCATCGAGGAGGCCCTGCCCCGAACCGAAGCGGCCGAACGTTTTTCCCTGATGGAAGAGCGCATCGGGGACATCGTTGTCACCGGGTCCGCAGACGTAGTGTTCGGGGACCCATCCGAGGTTGCTCTGCCGCCCGGATTGCGGTCTCACGGGTCCTCTCACGAACGGCAGGTGCCGATTATTGGCTACGGTGGCGATTTTGGCGGGTTCGAGTTTCGGGAAAACCGGGACTTGGGGCGCTACGTATCCGAACGCGTGCTTGGTTAACCGAAGCGACGATCTCATGGAGGAACCTGTGACTACGGTGGAGGTACGGGCTCCGGCCACGACCGCTAATCTCGGTCCTGGCTACGACTGCCTGGGCATGGCCCTGGACTTGTGGAACACGCTGACCGTGGAGGTTCTCCCCGCCGGCTCCGAACCCGCCGTGGTTGTTTTGGGCGAAGGCGCCGGTGAGTTGGAGGCGGACGCCCAAAACCTGACCTACCGCGCCATGGAATTTTTGTTCAACGAAGCCGACGTTCCTCTCCCCCCGTTGTCACTTCGCTGCAATAACTCGATTCCGCTGAGCCGTGGCATGGGCAGCAGTGCGGCGGCCATTTCCGGCGGCCTCGTGGCAGCCAATTGGCTCCTTGACAATGTGTTCAGCCAGGACGATCTGCTGGAAATGGCCGCGACCATCGAAGGCCATCCCGATAATGTTGCTGCCGCGATCCATGGCGGCATGAGGCTGGTGGTGATGAACGACGACCGCCTGTACACCGCTCCTATCCGGGTTCCGGCGGACATGCAGGCCGTCCTGTTCATCCCGGAACGGCGAATTGCTACCGCGGATGCTCGGCGGGTTTTGCCGGATCAAATACCCATCGCCGACGCGGTGTACAATATGAGCCGCACCGCGTTGCTTGTGGCGAGTATGGAGTCCGATCGTCCCGAATACCTGAACATCGCCACCCAGGATCGTCTCCACCAGCCCTATCGGCAGACTATTTTCCCGCAAATGAAGGTCATTTTTGCTGCTGCCCAAGCTGCCGGCGCCTTGGGGGTTTTCCTCTCCGGGAGTGGTAGCACCATTTTGGCCTTGACGCGCGATCGTGCGATGACGGTCGCCTATGAAATGTTCGACGCCGCCCGGCTCGCCGGCGTCGACGGGCGCGTGGAAGTCACCCAGCCGACTGACCTCGGGGCACATTTCATTGACGTGCCCGGAAATGAATCGCAGGACGCCGCCTAACCCGCGACCTTCGCCCCCGGTTCTTGATATACCGGATTCGGCAACCGACCGAGCAGATCATATGGCCCTCTACGTGCATAAGTACGGCGGCAGTTCCGTCGCCGATGCTGACAAGATAGTAAACGTGGCGCGGCGTATCGCCGCAGTGCATGACCAGGGTCATCAGATCGTAACCGTGGTTTCGGCCATGGGCGGCACCACCGACGAACTGATCGATCTGGCGCGCACCGTTTCGAACGAGCCTGATCCCCGGGAACTCGATTTCCTTCTGTCTACAGGCGAGCTCGTATCGATCACCTTGCTGTCCATGGCACTGCGTAGTCTGGGTTACGACGCCATCAGCTTGAGCGGACCCCAGGCGGGAATCAGAACTGACAACTCGTATGGCCGGGCTCGCATCAGTCAAGTGGACCCGGATCGGATTAGCCGCGAACTGGATGCCGGCCGGCTGGTGATCGTAGCCGGATTCCAGGGTCTCACGCCCGATGACGACGTTACCACGCTGGGCCGAGGCGGTTCCGACACCACGGCCGTGGCGTTGGCGGCGGCGCTGGGTGCTGACCGCTGCGACATCTATACCGACGTCGAGGGAATCTATACTGCTGATCCTCGGGTTGTCGCCAACGCTTCCAAAATGCCCGAAGTCGGCTATGAAGAGATGTTGGAACTGGCCGCGGCGGGTGCGAAAATGCACCCTAGGTCAATTGAGTTGGGAGCGGCCTACAATGTTCCCATATACGTGGCGTCCAGTTTCGTCGACGCAACCGGAACTCTCATACGGCAAGTATCGGACGACAGGCAGATGGAAGACCGGATCAAGGTTACTGGCATCGCTTACCAATCCAATGTCGCCAAGGTCACCGTGTGCGGGGTTGCCGATAGGCCCGGTGTTGCGGCAGGACTGTTTGAACCGCTTTCGGAAGCCGGCATCAACGTGGATACCATCGTCCAGAACACCAGCGCCGACCGAACCACGACGGACATCAGTTTTACCGTCACCACCGATGATTTGCCGCGCGCGCTCCGCGTCATTGCTCCTCTGGAAACGGCGCTGGGAATGGGCCAGGTCATCAGTGACCCAACACTGGCCTCAGTCAGCGTGGTCGGATCGGGAATGCAGAACACGCCCGGTTACGCGTCCCGCATGTTTCGTATCCTGGCCGACGGCGGCATCAATATCGACATGATCACCACGTCTGAAATTCGTATATCGTGCATTATCAGTCGCGATCAGGCGCAGGAGGCCGTTCGCTTGCTGCACCAGGGTTTCGAACTGGACAAGTCCCGTTAGGTGGACCTCGACCGGACGGCAATGTCCGCTTGCTACCTGTCTGTAATCATTCCGGCCTACAACGAGGAGCGCCGCCTTCCCGAGACGCTTGAGACGGTCTCCGCATATTTGCGCGGGAAGCCATTTGAGTGGGAGATCATAGTAGCCGACGACGGGAGCAACGACTCCACGTCTGACGTGGTTGATCGGGCGGCACGAGAGGACGAGCGCGTTAAGCTGCTTGCTCTGCCCCACCGGGGCAAGGGGTGGGCCGTTAAGAACGGGATGCTCGCAGCGAGCGGCGAATATCGTTTCCTCTGCGACGCCGATCTGTCGATGCCGATACGCCTGTTAGAACGTCTGTTGCCGGAACCCACCCCCTCGCAGGAACACGCCGCGTCGTTGGATATCGTAATCGGCTCAAGAGAGGCACCCGGAGCCATTCGCATTGGTGAACCTCGACGAAGATGGCTGATGGGGCGGGTTTTCAATGCCGTGACCAGGATACTGGCTACGCCCGGTATCTCCGACACGCAGTGTGGGTTCAAGGTATTCCCCGACACCGCCGCCGAAACCCTCTTCGAACTACAGACGCTGGACGGGTTTGCGTTCGATGCTGAAATCCTGTTCCTGGCTCGCCGACGAGGGTTTGGGATCGTCGAGGTCGGGATCGACTGGCACTACCGGTCGGAGAGCAAGGTTCGTCCGATTCGCGATGGATGGAACACCTTGCGCGACCTCGTAATCATCCGGTATCGGTCAGCCACCGGCCGCTACAAGCGTTGAAATTGAACCTCGGGGCCAGCTGGCTCATATGGTCGATAATCGAAGACCATAATTCATCGAAATCGGCAATCTAGGTAGATTGAAAGTACCCCCCACCAGGGTGTAATCCTATAACGAGACATCGTTAGTGATAAGGAAGGGCAGCCGACCGGTGGTGGAGGTCAATATCAGTGGATGACGTGTCTTACCCGCCAAGCCATGCACCGATGAAGGATTCGATGAGCAGCCACACCAAAGCCCAACTTGGCAAAGAGGCGATCCGGTTTGCGCTCAACGGCCAATGGGAACAAGCGGTAGCGGCAAACCAGCAGATCCTGGATATAAGTCCAACTGACTGTGAGGCGTCCAATCGCTTGGCCAAAGCCCAGATGGAACTGGGCAACTATTCCGAGGCCCGCCGCACCCTCGAAGAGTTGCGCCTGCACTCACCCGCGAATGTCATCGGGCGGAAAAATCTCGCGCGACTTGATCGGCTCCAAAATCGCTCCGAAGAGGCGTCGTCACTACCCGCGGTAACCGGCAGATCGCCTCGCATGTTCATCGCTGAGAGTGGAAAGTCGTGTTCCACTACTCTGTGCAAACAGACCGGTCTGTCGGACACCCTCCCTGTCAGCGCGGGTGACGTGGTTTTGTTGACCGCAAAGGATGACGGCGTAACCGTCAATACCTTGGACGGCGCTTACTTGGGGACGTTGCAACGTCGATTGGGCCGACGCTTGAACCGCCTTATGTCCGGAGGCAACCGGTACGAAGCAGCCGTAGTCGGGCTGGAAGAGGCCGGATTGTCAGTCATTTTGCGCGAAACGGGTCAGGCTCCCGCTTTGCGTCATGTCGTCTCCTTCCCGTCGCAAACCAGCGAGTCACACCAACTAAGTCCAATAGCGGAGCCTGACCAAATCGTGCCCTCACCGGACGAGGAATCAGACCAAGTTCCCTCGGACGCAATTGACGCCGATGACATCTCAGATTCCGTCGAGAACGCAGTCTTGAACATGCACGACGACACTTCCGTAGAATCGGTGGGCATGGACGATGTTCCAACTTTGGACACCGACGAAGATGTGACCGCCTGGTCGCCCGCAACCCCGCCCTCAGCAGACGAAGAGGAGTGGGACTAGCTGACTTACCTTGGGCTTGGTACGGTCATCCCTGTCCCGCACCCCGGGCCCGGGCGTCTAGGCTGACGGCCAGCCTGGACCGGAACGGGCGGACCCGGTTGTCCTGGTGTGGAATGCCCATCGGCACCACGAATACCGTTTCTTGGCCAGCGGCGTGAGGCTCAAAAAACTCGACGACCGCGTCGTCGAAAAACGTGAGGCCCGTGGCCCCCAAACCCAGCGCATGCGAAGCGAGGTATATACGTCCGCCGATGATTCCCGCGAGCGTCTGCGCCATTCGGTATCCCCTGGTCCCGAAATCGCGTTCGATCAACTGCAAGTCGGCGGTGATGAACGCTACGGCAGCGGCGTCTGCCGGCAATGCCTGTTCAAAACCCAAATGTCCCGCGGTTTCTCTGAGGTCTCCCTCCTTGAGTAACCGCAAGCCGTTGTAGAAACGATTGTAGTAGTAGGCTCCAGGGGCAAGGCCGTCCACGGCGTTTACAATAAAATAAATGCTCATGTACGGCGAAAACCCACCCGCTAACTGCGGCGCGCCGATCGGGCTCCCTGCCGCTTCCAGGATCGAGCGGAAACCCTCCCAAGGAATCGGTTCCGTTGCGAAACGCCTGGTCGAGCCTCGCGAACGGATGCAATCGCCCAACGATTGTGCCGGGTGAGACGAAAGGTCCACCGCGGCGTCAAAGGCTCCGTCCGATCCCGAACGCAAGGGCCGGAAACGCTCGCCAGTGCCGTCCAGTTCTTCTTTTTGGTTATCGTCGCTCTTCACACCATTTTCATTCCAGATTGATACGTCTTCCCTCGTCCGCAGCCAGGAACCGAGGTGAATTTCTCGCGACAGGGGGTATTCCAGGGCGCCGGCCGTAAGGTCGTTGCTTTCCTGGGGCAACATGCCCGGAACGTCACCTGAACCCGGGTTCAGCGTACCGTCCGGGTTGCCGATGGTGGCCAAGAGGGATGGAGCTTCGTCAAGCCCATCAATCCCCAAGAACCCGCATAGCGAACGGTCCACGAATCCAAATTTCAAACCCACTGGAGTAGACGCGGCGTTCCCCGCTGCGGTGAGATTGGCGGCAATCGTACCCAGGTCCCAGTAGCAATATCGGTAACCCCTTTCCCGATATTTCCAGGCGCTTCGCCAGAACACCGTCGTGAACACCAAGGTCGCCGGGTATGCGGCATGGTCTTGGGAAGCTGCACCCACCCAGCGCCGCAGGTCGCCGTTTCGCAAGCGCGCCAGAGTACAATCGAGCGGGTTGAAGTGGTATACCCCGGCCCTCAGACCGTCCAGGTCACCGCAAACCACGTAGACTTCGGTTGGGTAGAGTGCCCCGGCAGACGCTGCTCCCCGATAGTGCACCTCACCGTCCCGCAGATTCCGACGCCGAATCACCGCGGCTGCGTGATAGAGCAACTCCGCCAGGGTCTGCACCGTTGGCGTGCTTCCCCCTTCGGAGTTTGGTTCGGAGCCACGGATGGCCTGCAACGTCGACATCTCTGGTCCGGATGAGCCGGCCACATCCGGCAGCGGTATGGATCGCAGGTCAGGGTAGATCTTATACAAAGGCGGCTTGTTGCTGAGGTTGATGTACTGGAGCTTAGTCGCATCATTGAACGCGCCGGCCACGCCGGCGTCGTTGGCTGTCTGATTGGTAACCATGTCGTTCGGTCCTCGTGTCGCTGTCGGGCTGTTCAGGCCTGGCGCGACCGGTAGATTTCCACCGCAGCGGCCTCTATGACAGACCCCTTTATCGGTGGGCGGGGTTTGTGAACTCGGACTCGAACCGCCCCGATTTCCAGGTGCTGGTCCAAAACGTTCCGGGCTATGTTTCCGGCGGCGGATTCCAACAGATTGCACGGTTCCCCTTCCATCACCGTTTTGACTGCCCGATACAGTTCGGTATAACTCACCGTATCTTCCAGACGATCCGTGGCGGCTGGGATCCTCAGGTCAAGCTCGGCTTCGAGGTCCACTATGAAATGTTGTCCTAAGCTCCGTTCTTCGGGGTTGACCCCGTGAAAGCCGTAGAACTGCAACCCAGTAAGGATGATGCGATCAGGGAACATACGACTGACGGTTGGGCACAACTCGTACCTGTGCAGCGGTTTCGTGTTTTGCCGGGCAACGGGTCCGACGGGCGCCGGCGGATGACACAACCTGGTGTTCAGGTCACCAATGAGATCTATCCCGGTTGTGCGGTGTCCGTCATGTGGGTCATTAATTGGTCTGCGCTTCGATTGCCGCCGCTTGGGCCAGCAGATTTTGTGCTCGTTTCACGACCGGCACATCTACCATGCGCCCGTCAATGGATAACGAGCCTCTTCCGGCCGCTTCCGCTTCATCCCACGCCTCTACCACACGCTTCGCGTATGCCACGTCTTCGGGGTTGGGAGAAAACGTCTCGTTGATCGCGTCTATCTGTGCCGGATGAATTGCGAACTTGCCGGTATACCCCATCCGGCGCGCTGCGCCGGCGTCGGTTTTCAGACCTTCGGGATCCCGAAAACCCACGAACGGGCCGTCCAGGCCGGCAACGCCGGCAGCCCGCGCCGCCACGGCAACCGTTGACCGAGCGAAATAACACTCTTCGCCGAAGTCGCTTCTTATGATCCCCATATCGTTCGTGTAGTCCTCGGCTCCGAATGCTATCCCGACGGTCCGTTGCGACGCCCGCGCCATCTCGTAGACATGGACGATGGACATAGCAGTTTCGATCCACGGGATCACCTTGATGTTGCCCGTTTCTATCCCGATCCTAGATTCCAAAGGCGCGAGCAGTTTGTCCACCTGCTGCACATCCCAGGGAGTGTTCCCTTTCCCGATGCTGATGCCGCTCAAATCGGCCGATACCACCGCTGACAGTTCCCCAGCCGCCAAGCCGGTTTCCAGGGCGTTGACTCTCACCATCACTTGTTTGCCGGCTTCCGCCAAGCGCGGGACCCATTCGGTTGCCAACTCGCACGCCGCGGCCTTCTCGCCCAAGGGCACCGAGTCCTCGAGGTCCACCATGATGATGTCGGCGCTGAATCCCAACGCCCTCTCCAGCATGTTGGCGCGGTTTCCGGGAACAAAGACAATGCTACGAAGCAACTGCACTGGTATTGACCTCTGCGGGGTGTGGTGTCGGATTCATTGTCATCGGATTCATTGTCAAAAGAGAGCGCATCGGAAGTTGCCCGACATGGATTGTCACGCCGCTCAACACGATAACAGCCAAAGCGCGGTGTTTCGAATCAGAAGTCGCCCCAGGAGTAGCCGGATTTCACATCCACCCTGAGCGTGACGTCGAGATCCATTGCCGCCGGCATCTCGTCCGTCACCAGCTCGGTCATCACGTCCATTTCATCATCCGGTACTTCAAACACCAACTCGTCGTGGACCTGCAATATCATGCTGGAGCGCATTTGCTCCTTGATCATCCGGGCGCGCACGTTGATCATGGCTATCTTCATGATGTCCGCAGCCGTCCCCTGGATCGGCATGTTTATCGCCATCCGCTCAGCAGCCGCGCGAGTGTTGTGATTTGTGGATTGTATATCCGGCAGGTACCGGCGCCTTCCCAGCAGGGTTTCCGCGTACATCACGTTCCTGGTCCGCTCCTTCACGGACTCCAGGTAACCATTGATGCCCGGGTACCGTGAAAGATAGGTATCGATGAAATGGCGTCCCTCCTCGCGACTGAACCCCGTCTGTTGCGATATCCCGTATGGTCCCAAGCCGTAGATCACGCCGAAATTAAGCACCTTGGCGATCCGGCGCTGCTCCGCGTCCACGTCATTGATGGCCACGCTGAACATCTGGCTCGCGGTCGCGGCGTGAATGTCCTCTCCTCTCCGGAACGCTTCCAGTAGCGAAGGGTCCTGCGACATATGAGCCAGCACCCTCAGCTCAATCTGAGAATAGTCCGCTGAAAGCAGCTGGCATCCGGAGTCGGCCACAAATGCGCGGCGGACTTGGCGGCCCAATTCAGTTCGGACTGGTATGTTTTGCAGGTTGGGATCGCTGCTGCTGACCCTGCCGGTGGCCGACCCGGTTTGGTGATACGACGTATGGATCCGGCCGGTGACCGAGTTCACCATCTCCGGTAGCGCGTCGACGTAGGTTGACTTCAGCTTGGAAACTTGCCGGTAGTCCAGGATCTTGTCCACCGCCGGATGCAAACCTTTCAACGCCTCCAGGGCGTTGGCATCGGTGGAAAAACCCGACCGGGTACGCCGTGACTTCGGCAAACCCAACTCTCCGAAAAGCAGATCGCTCAACTGCTTGGGCGAATTGATGTTGACGCTGTGGCCGATAGAGTTGAAAAGTTCCGCTTGGATCTGTTCCAGTTGTTCGTGCAGGTCGCGCGACATCTCGTGGAGGATGCCCGCGTCCAACCGGACTCCTGCGCGCTGCATCTCGACCAACACCGGCACCAGCGGCAGTTCGACATCCGCAAACAGGTCGACTAGGCCTTGTGCTGCCAATGGCGGGTCAAAGTGCCGACGCAAGCGCAGCGTGCAGTCCGCGTCCGCCGCAGCGTACGGTGCGCCATCGGTGATCTCAACCTCGTTGAAGGTTATCTGGCGGGCTCCCTTCCCGATAAGTTCGGTGATCTCGGTCATTTCCCGACCGAGTATTGAAAGGGCCAGGGGTTTCAGGCCCACCCGGCCGTTGCCCAGGAGGTGAGCTGCAATCATGGTGTCGTGGTCAACAACCTGGTATGGGTCCACTCCATAGTTGCTTAGCAGCGTCAGATCATAGTTGGCGTTGTGGGCCGCGCGCTTTAGACCTTCACCGGTAAACAAGGGTCGCACCGCGGCCATCACCTCGTCCAAGGGCAATTGTTGTCCCGACTTGTGCCCTACCGGTACGTACCACGACTGGCCGCCTTCGATGGAAAAACTCAATCCGGCCAACTCGGCCGACATTGGGTCAGTCCCGCTGGCCTCGGTGTCGAACGCAAAGGAGCCAGCGTCCCGGATGGCGGCGATCATCGCGTCCAAGTCTGGCGGCGTGTCGACGACGCGGTAATCGTAGTCCATCGCCACGTCCGACGCGGCGGCCGCCGGGACGGGAGCGTGACCGGCGCTATCCGAAGCTGTAGCCCACGGCGCATCAGGTGAAGGCACTCGTCCCACTATGCTGTGGAATTCCAGGGCCGTCATCAGGGCGACCACGTCGGAACGTTCGTAGTCGCCGAACTTGCAGGCGTCGAGATCGAGCGTAGTCGGCGAATCGCACTTGATCGTGGTCAGAAAACGATATTCAAACGCCTCGTCCCGGTTGGTCGCCAGGTTGTTCTGCACCCTCTTCTGAGTGATCTGTTCCAGATTCTCGTATATGCCTTCCAGCGTGCTGTAGTTGGTCAGCAGGGTTGTCGCCGTCTTGTCCCCAACGCCGGGAATTCCGGGTATATTGTCCGATTTGTCGCCAACCAGCGCTTTGTAATCCGGCTGTTGTTCTGCCGTAAGCCCGCCGTACCTGGCGGCCAATTCCTCCTCGTCCACGATCCGCCGGTCGCGCTCGCTGCTGGCCAGGTCCACGCGAATCAGCGGGGAAATAAGCTGGAAAGTGTCGCGGTCTCCGGTGAGAATCACCGTGGGCACATGCGCGGCCTCGGCTTGCCGGCAAAGCGTGCCAATGACGTCGTCGGCCTCGTAGCCGGGCAATTCGTAAATCGGCACGGAGAACGTTGCCATCAACTCTTTCACGCGGTCGAACTGACCCCGCAGTTCCAGAGGCGTGGGCGGCCGTTGCGCCTTGTATGCCGGGAAGCGTTCGTGGCGGAAGGTTGGAGACGGTGTGTCGAAAGCGACGGCGACGTGGCTTGGTTGCCATTCGTTTAGCGCCCGCATGAAAACGCTGGCAAACCCGTAGACGCCCGTGACATCCTCGCCAGTGGAGGACACCGTCAAATTGCGGCTGGCGCTGATTGCCTGAAAGAACGGTGGACCATTGCGTGTCCGTCGATCAGCAGCAGCAACGGAGACTTTTCGTCACCGGCTGAAAAGGTCATCTGCATCGACATCTGGTTGGCGCTGGACATCAGCATTCTCCGTGCGCGAATCCGGCGGTTGCCGTGCTGCTACCGACTGTCGCCGCATTATACATCAGCGACTGCCCGAGAACGTTCCGGGCCTATGCTACAATACCCGCGTCATGCCCGTTTACGAATACCGATGCAACCAGTGCAGCATCAGGCAGTCCCGTCTGGTGTTCAGTTGGACAACCGTTGACGCTATGACCTGCAACGGATGCAACGCATCCGACCTTACCCGGTTGGTGTCGGGGTTCGCCTTTCACCGCTCCTGGGGCGATAGCCTCAACTGGATGCCCGACAACGCCGCGGCAGACCTGGACGACAGCCACATCGGCAGCATCGACGGACACATGGGCCGCATGGGCGACGCGATGGGCGGGCAGGTTACCCCGGATTTCCAGGAACACCGGCACGAAATCACTCATCCCGACAGCTGAGCGCCCATTGTTCCCCCACCGCAACGCGTTTCAGATCTCCCAAGTAAGTTAGCGACGGACAAGATGCCTATCTACGAATACCGTTGTGGCCAGTGCCGGACGATCTCCGCGATCTTTGTGCGCTCTATGAACTCACCGGTGGCGCCCGTTTGCGACGCTTGCGGCAGCGATGACGTGGAGCGCCGGATGTCGACTTTTGCGATGGGCAAAACCACTGGCAATCTGCACGAAGCGAGCCCGATTGGGAGCAGTTCCCGGGACTACTACAGTGACCCCAGGAACATTGGCCGACACGTTGAAGAATCATTCACGCGTCACGGAGTGGAAATGCCCGACACCGTCCGTGAATCGATAGACTCCGCTCGGAGCGGAGAAGCACCCAAAGGATTGGACTTGTGACGGAGCAGGATCGTAGTCCGACGCCCGATCTGTTGTCGGCGCTCGTCGCTTGCCTAGACGGCATGGTGGCGTCTGACGCTATTCCTGAAGGCCTGATGCGCGGCGAAATCGGATGGTTGGGCGGTGACCTGAGTGACCCAAACCGGCAGTCCACTGCTCCATACGCGATCCAGAATCGATTCCGAGTGCTGGAGATGGCGGAAACCGCGCGGGGTTTGATGGATATCCTGGCGGTCGCGCAGGGAATCCCCGCCGATGGGGCGTTGCAGTTGCGTCGCGCCCTTGACGACGCCATCGAGCGGATCGGCGCCGCTCTGAGGCGGTCTCAGGCGGATCGCATTCGTGGTCTCTACGTAATAATAGACCCGGAAGTGACCGGTGGCCGTGATCCACTCGAAATCGCCCGTGCTGCTATCAACGGTGGGGCCCGTATTCTCCAGTTGCGTGACAAGTTACGGGACAAAGGAGAACAACTACCCCTCGGTGCGGCTCTGCGCGACCTGTGTCGCCGCCAACGATGCTCTGCTGATCATCAACGATCATGCGGATCTGGCTGCCGCCCTCGGGCCCGATCACGTGGGATTGCACGTTGGTCAGACTGATTTGCCCGTGGCTGAGGCTCGCAAAGGTTCTGGCGCCGGGGCAAGTGTTGGGCCGCTCCAACCGTGAGATCGATTTGATCATCGAGTCGCAACACATGGGCGCGGATCACGTCGCGTTCGGTGCGATGTACACCACGACGACCAAACAGGTCACCCGCGCGCCGCAGGGCCCCGAGCGTTTGAAGCAGGCGCGTGCGGCTGCCCAGGTGCCGTTGGTGGCTATCGGCGGTATCACGGCGGCGAATGTCGCCCCAGTGGTGGAAGCCGGCGCCGACGCTATCTGCGTCACCGCGGCGGTTGGAAGCGCGTCCGAACCCGAAGCTGCTGCAGCCGCCCTGACCGAGGCAATTCGCGACGCTGGCGGACGCGTTTAGCGGCTTTCTGTTATGCCAACCCGTTACGGCCCGCAACTGGCGGCCCTGTCCGCTCAGGCCGTGGAAGAATTGTCGGCCCGGCATCGAGCCCGGGAGCAGGCCCTCGGGGTTTCCAGGCAGGTTATCCGGAACTCCGCCAACGCGATTCGAGCAGTTCACCGGAACGATTTCGACGAGGCCCGGCGTCTGATCGCGGAGGCGGGATCGCGTCTCGCCGAGACCCGCAGCATACGTGTCGACAACCCGGAGATTTACTACGCCGGCTTTCTCTCCGACGCGCGCAAGGATTTACGGAGGCGAACATAACGTTGGCGGTGATTTCCGGTGCCGATATCCCCGACGCAGAAGCGCTCGACATGGACCCGCCGGCTTACCTGAACGGGATGGCAGAGGTGATCGGTGAATTACGCCGCTACATCCTGGATGCCCTGCGCCGTGACGAAACCTCCCGTTGTGAAGAGTTGATGGAACTGATGGACGAGATTTACGGCATCCTGGTTACGGTTGATTTCCCGGAAGGCGTCACTGGCGGTCTCCGTCACAGCACTGACGCAATGCGGGGGGTGTTGGAGCGTACTCGCGGCGATCTGACTATTTCCCTTCAGCAACGGCGGTTGGAACGACGCCTCGAAGGTCTGACCTAGTCAGTAGCTCGCCGGCGTGGATTGCGAGTTTCCCGCCGGCCAGATCAGACGCGCAGTATCCTACGATCGGATGTGGTGCCCTACCCCAATAACCGCCCGCTGGCGGAATGTGGCCATTTTCTCCTGGCCTATTGACGACCATCATTTGATCCCCTTTTTGCCCGGTGGCGTGGTCCTCGATTATTGGAACGGCAGCGCTTACATCAGTCTCGTGGCGCTATTAGTCGATGGCTTGGGTGTACTGGGGTTGCCGGCCCTGCCACGGCGATTTGAGGAAGTGAACCTCCGTTTCTACGTTCGCGGGACGCGCGGAGGTGACCACCGACGGGGTGTCGTCTTCTTGCGGCAATTGGTTGCGCATCCATTGATCTCGCTGGGAGGCCGTTATCTGTTCCGAGAACCCATGTCGTCTACGGCAATGCGCCACGAATTTGACCCGGAAGAACGTGTGGATGGATGCGGCCTACAAAGAGTCCACTATGGGTGGCGAAACGGTGGTAGGGAGGATGGCATTTGGGTCACCGCCAATGGCGACCCCTACCCGGCGAAAGCCGGATCGTTGGAAGAATTCCTCACTGCTCGGTACTACGGATACAACGGCCAATCCGCTGGGCGTACTCGAACGTACCGAATCTCGAGAGACGCGTGGGCACTGGCGCCGGTTGTCAACCATAAGTTGGAGTGCGATGCCCGTACCTTGTATGGTCGCCAGTTCGGGGATGTCATGTCTCAACCCCCGTCATCCGTCCTGCTGGCCGACGGGTCCAACGCCCGAGTACATTGGCCATCCGGCGTAAATTGGAATCCAGCTACCTGCACAATGAAGCGAGACGCGCCTGCGCTAAGTTGAGATAGTGACTAGCCGTTGTTAGAATGATCGAAAGCAAGCGGTCCGCGCACCAAGCGGACTGGCAGGCAGGATGGTAATGGTCGAACCGGCGCCGCGCGCGGCTTTACACGCGATCCCTGATCCTCTGGACGCTATTGAAGAATGCTACCGGCGAGGCTGGACAGACGGTCTGCCGGTCGTGCCTCCGACCGCTGATCGCGTCCAGGCGATGCTTGAAGCAGCCCACCTTGAGCCCCAACACGTTTTGGGTGAAGTCCCGGTGCGCCGCCGGACGCTGACGGCTGAGCAAGCGGCGGCCAACGCCGTGATGGCGGGTTGTTTGCCGTCGTATTTCCCCATAGTACTGGCCACGCTGCGTGTCCTATTTGAGCATGACCCAAATTGCATCCACGAAGTGTCAGCGGTGACCAATTCCAGCGGCCTGCCCGTTGCGATCAACGGTCCCATCCGCCGCGAGATCGAGTTGAACTGCACCGACAACCTGTTCAGCCCAGGGAATCGAGCCAATTCCACCATCGGGCGGGCGCTCCGGTTGATCTTCATTAATGTATTTGAACAGCGGCCCGGCGTGTTGGACCATGGCTGTCATGGTCAACTTGACCAAGTTTGGCGAGGTCAACGGAGAGATGCGAGAACAGCCCATGGGAGCCGTTCCACGTTAGCCATGAATTTTCCGCTGAACAGTCGACGGTGACCGTGGCCACAATTCATGACCCCTCCATGCACGCCAACCGATATGGGGCCACCGCGAGAGTCTTTTGGATCCCATGGCGGATGGCACGTCCTCCTCACGAGCTGGGCATCTTCTCTTTGGCCGGGGTATCAAATTGACCCAAGGAAAATTGGCTGGCCCTCAAGACATCTGATGGGATCGTAGTAACCCATGCCTAGCATTCGCGACATTTTCCCGCAGGTTTTCACGCCAGCCCCGGAACCGGCGCCGGCGGAGACCTACTCGGAAGCTCCGAAGTAGCGCCTTTCACGGCTCCCAACCGGGAGCACGAAGACGAAGCTCCTCCTTCTGTTCCAGCATCGAGCGGGTTCCCCGTCGCTCCGGCTGGTGAACCCGTGTCATCCCAGCCCGCGTTCGTACGATCGCCCGGTTTGGGAAACAACCGTTGCGGCTTCAACCGAACCGGAGTGTCAGTTTCCCACACCCCCGCCGGCGGCGAAGACGTTATGTCGGCGTGCTGGAACCGCCAATGGTCGAAATCACGGACGACGGACGCCCTGGTCAACGATCCGTTGCAGCTCACCTGTCCGTTTGCGTGCGCGGAAAATCAGCGCGTCGGTTTCCTCGGTGCGCAATGAGCGTTGCAACCGGGTGATTGTGCGAGTGCTTCCTGGGCGCAACACCGCGGCCGGCACATTGGTTACACACGCGTCTCTCGATGGCGGGCATCATCGGCGCTGCGTGCTCGCGCTCGTTAATCGTTTCGTAATCTGGGTCAACTATCCGTTTGCGCCCGACCCGGTGGGTGTTGTTCAACAAGACCAAACCAGTTGACATAGACGCTGGTCCCGGGTCATGGACGGGCGTGGGAGGGACTTACGTACGGCCGTCGCCGAGTTGACATTGGTCCTCCTCCTCTTCGGCCATATCCGGTTCTGGAACTTCGACGTCCCCCGGCGACCCGTTGCTGTCCGAACCGTGCTCGCGCAGATCCTCACGTGTATCTCTGGTGTCGTCCGAAGGCATGTACGCTTTATATCCCTGCGGGATCTATAGTTTATCGAAAATGGGAGGAAGGAGACACGCCGGGTAGGATTACCGGCGGGGGCGGCGGTTATTGGCCTGTATCTGTTCTCGGAAGTACCGACCATACCGTAAGCTCATGGAACGCGTTCGACGGCCAGGGCTGTGTGGAGCTTCCCGCCGTGGACACGGTTGAAACCAGCACCTGTAGTGTCCAATGCCATAGTGTGTCATCAGCTCAGGAGAGGCGTGGGTCGCTATCGCCCCATTGACGCCCATAGGCGGGCGGTTAATATTTGTGAAAAGCAGCTGAGACAGCCACGCAAGCGACGCCGCTACCATTCACGCGGCAGCTGTTCATCGGGCGAAAGAGGCCGTGTTCTACATTTTCTATAATCCAGTCCGCCGTACCGGCCAGGAATGGTTCGTCGTGCTTCGCGGACGGGTTCCACGAGCATCACTGTAAGATACGAAAGAAGAAATTACAATACCACTGAGCGAGGTAGGTAGTAATGATGATCCCCGTGGTAGCCGAAGACGTGAACGAACGCGCATATTTCGCGCCGCCGGTGGTCAGTGTACGCGGCTGCTAAGCCACACGGCGAGAAATACCCGTCTAGAAGGGGCCTTTATCCGTTCAACCAACTGTGGGCTCACGCTGTAGGCTTTGGACAGGTCCCCGGCGTACACGCCCCAAAGGCACAAGCAGGCTCGGGGCTGATGGCGTTCTTCACGCACGGAAAATCCCCTCGCAGGGCGCTCAGAGTAGCCCGGCTCTCGTCCGACGATGAACAAGCGGCGTTTGTACGTCGCGACACGAGTTCACACAGCGTCTACGCCCTGTGACCGCCAACAACGTGGCGATCTAATCTTGGTCTTCCAACCGAGGACGACGTCTGGGCCTCGCTCGTGATAAAAAACCATCTGATAGTTGGTCGATGAATCGGGGGCTTTGTATTCCCTGGACCGGGGAGGACTCGTCAGAAAAACTGGGTCATGAATCTGGGATCGGCATCAAATCCCGCCGATAGTCAGTAACGGGTTGTTAATCTTCGCAACGCCGACGGGAATGTGTAGGCATAGAGTAGGTTCTCTCCAACCAAACATAAATCGACTTTGTCCGATTTTCGGTAAGAGGCGATTTTTGTTTTATTGGGCTCGATTTATCAGTAGATGGTGGTGGGGACGAAAACGATGGCCGGGCGATACTTCTTTTCTCAACCGGGACCTCTTCCGAGCATGGGGCATGCAAACGGGAAGCGCGGAGATGGGGTGGTGGAATCGACAACCGATGGCGGGTTGATGGTGTGACGGAAACTTAACCCTGGAGAACTATATCCTCCGTATGAGGTCTGGATGCGAGGTGAGTGCGGTCGGCGGGAGAACAGAAGCTTTCGTGTACGGGTTTGCCAGCGCGTGCCGTGACAGTTCTGCAAGTGTAAGACTGAAAATCGACGATATGAAAAAGGTACATCAACGCCGGATGGGAGACATGTAGAGCACCGTCGCTAGGTTGTGCGCAATGAGCAGGTACGCCCTGACGTTGTACTGCCTCTTGCCAAAAATCCTTGAGGAGGTCATCAACTGCGCCCGAATCGATACGTCCAAGGCGGAAACAGGCTTCATCCAGATACGATCAACTTGGCGGGTAGGACACCCGGGCGAGGCCACCGACAATTCTCTGCCTTTGTCCCCCGTGAAGAGTTCGGGGGTAGGGGTCTGGAGTGCGGAGAGGGAGACAGAACTGCGCCAGAACTCGGCGAAGCGTTCGGTTTTCTAATGCGTGTCACATGCGTTGAACACCAAGGGCTCGATACAATATCCCGAACCCGCATCCGCGGGCTCAGCTGAAGGACCAAGGATCTGGAAAAACGGCTGCCCACAGAGTGCGGATCCGGGAGTTGGGAACCCGGAAGGTTGCTTATGTCCTCGCCCATCCGCAGATTTCGCACTCGTAGGTCTACAGGCGAGACAGCAGCAGATGATGGTAGGTGGTTTTGCGCAACCCGATGTCACAAAAAAGGACCAGGGTTTCCCC